>VZRU01000918.1:0-38814 GCA_013398155.1 Pedionomus torquatus
CTGGTCGTGTTAATTATTTTATTAATTATTAACTGAACAAACAGTTTTGTTTAAAACTGTTAAACTCCTGCTGTTAAAACAACTGGAAGTTCAACCCCAGAGACAGATGGATTCTTACAGCTTCTTACTATCACCTGGACCCCAATTCTGCCCACAGGACTGCAGGGGTTGGTGGCTCCACACACATTTTATGGTCCCATAGAGCATCAGAATTGTTTGCCGGGTGATGGGGCTCCGGAAANGGGTGATGGTGCTTCCGAAAACATCTTAATTAGAAAATCAGAACGAGCAATGCTCTCACGTAATCTTACAGTATCTTTCTTTCAGCAAAAACAAACTAGGAGAACAGAATACCAAAAGTGCAGCATGAGCAGAGCTCTGATATCTGATCTATAAATATATACACATGTAGGATTTTTAAAAGTAAACTAGAGCTAATACGAATAAAAAATAGTCTCGTGAAAGAACTGCCCAAGTCTGTACATTCATATTATTTTCAGTTCTGTAACATGTATTAACGATGTTATTAGAGTCTTTATATATAAAGGGAGAAGCAACATAGAGAAGACACAGAAACCCAAAGATACTTAAAACGTTATTTCCTCACTAGGTGAATAATCCCAAGGCGTAAGTTTCCCAGCAGCCAGGAAGGCTGTGTGAGCCAGACCATGCTTCAAACCCAAGACATCACAGAAGTTCCAGCATTTTCCCAGGCACAGTAAACTAATAAAATAATAACTAATAAAAAAAAAAAAAACAGTTTTGTTCAAACTGTTTGTTTTAACAGTTGAAGTTTTGCTTCAGCTCCTTTGTATCCTTTGGTCAGGATACACATCCTAAGAGGTGCCTTGAGGTAGCAGATGCTCAGGACGGGCCTTCTGATAAAATTGTCCATACCTTTTTCCTGGTCGGAATATCCATCCTGAGAACTGCCTTGAGTTAGCAGATTCTCACGACTGACCCTCCCTGATAAAATCTCCAAAACTTTTGTACTGTGGAATACTGTGATTTACAGATGTTGGCTGGGCTTGAGAGATAAAGAGGTGCAAATTGAAACAAGTGAAGCGGTTGGGAAGGATGTGAGCTCCGACCTCTCAACCACTGAGAGGGGAGGCAGGGACATAAGCAGCCGGGTAAAATGTATAAAAATCCCCAAAATAATGAGAGAATTTGTGCATCTAGCCTGGAGATGCCCCCGATACAGCGCTGTTTCGAAAATTTCTAGTAAATCCTTTTGTACTTTGTTTTTAACTTTTGCTTCGAAGACTTTGTCCTTTTTACATTTTACTAGTGAGGCGTTGTTTCTCCCACTTCGAAGACTTTGTCCTTTTTTACATTTTACTAGTGAGGTGTTGTTTCTCACACACCGGTTCCCCTCGTGTGGGGGTGTCACACGGCCGGAGCCCACCCGTGGTGGCAGGGGTCTGGCTGCCATGTTGAGGGCTGACATGCTCCCAGCGTGGTCCTATGGGCGGTATGTGCAAATGTTACTTTCTATTAATTGCACGCAGTTAATTGAGTTGTTTGCCCTTGAAATACTGGTACTGATGCACAACTGTATAAAAAGTTCTACAAAGCTCTGAAAATCGGGCTTTCTCAGAGGTTTGCAGCTTCCCAGAGTTGTGCAGTTGCTGCACCTACAATACACTCCACACCGTGGCTTCTACGTGTTAGCTCCCTTTTACCGGCATTTCCACCAAAATACTGTTGCTGTGACTGCAGCAATAGCAACTTGGGGTATCTGTTCAGGTGCCTCCTCTTAAGAACCTCGTGTTTTTAATTTATTTTTAAAATTAAACGTCCTAACAAAACTTGATTACAGGGAGAGCACGTAAACCTTGTGCTGAGAATCCTTCAAGGCACCATTAGAGAGCAGCAGAGATCCACGGAAAAGCTTTACATTCAGCAGGTTGTTCTTGTGGTTAATTCAAACCGAGAGGCCTGATCCCTTTCTGGCCCTCCTTGTCATCTGGCAAATGGTCTGTTTTCCAGCACTGCGAAAAAGACAACTTTCTTTCTTGCTTACCACAATCACTGGAGGCTTTGCCTGTTTGAGGGAGATAATGGCAGCTGCTGTCAGTAAAGCCTCCTGACTCATAAAGAAGTTTATTCCTGCTCTGCCTTCTCCAGAGAATAATATTACTTCAGGAAGCACAAAGGAATGGATTCTTCCTGCCATCCTTACTGGCCTCTATGTTATTTGTTACACAACAGGAGGACAGAGAGAGTCCACTCTAGTTCAGATTTACATGGAAACACCACACTTCTCTGTTTTGCATTAGTTTGGGATGGAAGTTATCTTTAACAGTCTCATCCAGTAGAATATCTCATTTGGCATGGAGCTGAGGTGGGATACAGCAGATTCAAGAAGCAGGTGGCAGGAGGTGACTGAGTCCTGGATCTCTGTCACTGAAAGCTAGTACATTTTAAAAAGTGAACTAAGAAGGTTTCTATTGTCTATGTGGCTGAGGCAGGGGACGGAGATTTGAGAATACACAGTGACAGGTAATGAAACCTTTCCTGAGGGATCTGTCTGCCTCCCACCTGCTTCCCAGCTTTTTTCTGGCTGAGAAGGACACATACCTATACTTACACTCCCCTTATCTGTAGCACTTTTCTTCCAAAGATCCCTAATCACATTGCCAACATTATTCCATTTAACTTCATAAACTCTCTTTTGACATAAGAGATTATTAATATACCCCATTTTATGGTCCAAGGGAAATAAAGAATGGAGACAGACAGCAGTTCAGAGCCATCAAATCCTGGGCTGGAAATTCTGCAGGATTTCAGGGTCCCTCCTTCCACTCCCATGCACTCCCTGCTGAAGAAACATAAGTCGTGCATGTCACTGTCTCAATTACCAGAGAAAATCAATGGCTGTGCAGCCCTGTGCTTTGACAAGAAAAACTACTCATAATATTGCAGCTTTATACCTTTATTATTATTTATTTGAGCAGTTTCTTACTACTCTCCTTTTTAAACTGCTTAAGTGCCTCTGTGTGTGTAGACTAGAAGGGAGGCTGCTTTTTATAATAATCTTTGCATTTATCTGAATTGATTTTACAGACCGAATGCTTAAGATCCACAGAACATCAGAAATGTTTCCCACTTCTCTCAGAAACTAGACACACAGCGTTTCAAGACATCCATTAATAATCCCTGCTCTTGGGAGCGCCTTGCTATCAAAGTGCTGGGTTGGTTTATTAGTTTACAGGTTATTACTTCTCCCGTTTAGATTTCTCTCTTGTATCTTTTATGATGCAGAATATAGACTGTGAGCTGGAACCTCAGGTGCAGCTGGGCTCTGGGCTGTGCAGCCGAGGAGAGAGGAAAGGAATTAGTTTGCTCCCCGATGTGGCAGCTGCTTGGGAATGATTCTGACCCTTGTTATAAATCAGGTACGTGAAGCAGAGCTGCCTTCAAAGTGTGTTCCTCTAGCCATACAGTACCAGAGTGTTCCTCTTCCCCTTATTCCTGTCACAGCAAGGTCAGGAGGATGTGGGTGGCGTGGGGTTGTGTGAGAGCTTTCTCAGTGGGGCCGTTGTGGGTAGGAGGGATGGCAGAAATCTACCTCTTGGTGCTTTCTGGTGGCTCTCACTGCATTTAAGTAGGGTCTGGCAGAGGCGGTGTTCCCAAAAATACTCCTAAGCCGAGACCCTTGGGGAAGCAGGTAGATGAGCACATCTGGGGCTGGTCTCAAAGCTTAAGCCCCCAAAGTCTGGTCTCCTTGGCTGGGCTCTCCCTGCAGTCAGTGGAGAGGGGCTTTGTTACTGTTTGGTGCAAAGTGGAAACAGAGCTTTGACCCCAGCTGTCTGCAGTCAGGAATAAAGCCTCCTGCAGCTGATGCTGGCTCTTTCTGTCTCCTGGTTTCCACATCTCAGTCTGACATAGGCATGAGGCCTGCCAGATATGGCCCAAACCCAGCTGCTTCTGCACACGGGCAGAACCAGGACCTCAGGTTGGCAGAGAAGCCCGAGGCTGGAGCGTGAGCAGCTGAAGGACTTCAGACATGTCCAGGATTAGGTGACAGCTGAACAGCATTCTCAGAGTTAAAGCTCTGGGGCTCTCACTTTATGGGCTCATATTTTGAAGGAAAGTGAGGGGATTCTGGCTCTTCTGTGCATTGATCCCTTTACTATGTTCCTTAGAATGATGAGTAGTATAATTTCTTATTCTGAGAGACAGGTCTAAGAGTTTTGCTTTGTTCTGAAGTTGTTCACATGGCTCTTACTGTGAGGGCCATCTCTTATTTCATTCTTTGCTTGAGTAAGAGGAAAGCTAAGCCAATCAATTGGGCATTGCAGAACCACGCTAAGCTGTTTAGTTGTTGATTAAACCTTGGTGTTTGTTGTTTTTTTCCCAGTGTAGAATTCAGCTGGAAAAAAACCCACAGCCTTTTAAGAAATAATAAACATAAAGCTCTCTTTCTGTGTGAGCTGCACTCAGCTGCACATGGGAAATGGAAAAGCTGGATGTCTTTGCGTGCCTGAGACTGTCGGGTTGTGCTATTGTTTTGTTTTCTTGCATTTGCAACTTAGTCAGGAAACAATATGGGAATCTTCATCAGTGTTTGTGTAAATAGTAACTGCCCACGTATGAGCACTGGCATATTTTCCTGAGAAAGCTCAGCGTGCAGGGTAGGATTTAAAAGCATGGCAGGAAGCCAGCATGCTCTGGCTGGGCCTGGAAACATCTAGGTAGCAATTTGACTGGAGCTCTTTGGAATGTTTTTTTTTTTTTTTTTTTTTTCTTCTTCTTAGTCAGATTTAGCAACCTATAAATAGAGGAGTACTCCAGCCCTTGTAGGACTTTGTTATGCTGTGTCATTTGTGTTTTCCGAGCTGCTATGCAGGTTGAGGAAGGAGAGCTTCAGATCCCTGGGGCTGGGATGATGAAAGGAGCTCCCTTGGTGCTGCGGGAGAGTTTCAGAAGGGGGGCTACTGCTTGCAATCACAGTGCCTGGTGAAAGTCACAGCTACAGAAGGATGTTGCTGAAAACAGTTTCTTGGGTGCTTGATCTCAACGAGCGGTAGTTTTCATATATTCAGTACCTTTAAAATCAGCCGATCCTACACTTCTTTGAAAAAAAAATACCCAGAAATTATTTCAATGACTGAAATGAAAATTACGTTCCTGAAATGTGTGAAATACGTCTCCAGCATAGCTCCAGACTATCTAAGAGGGCTGAAAGAGCTCCAGCCACCAAAAAGAGTCAGGATTACATCATGCAGTCTACCTGGTGCTGCCTAATGATAATTTTATCCTCGGTATTTTTCATGAGAGAACAGTTGGCTGTACTGGCCACTGCAGCCAGGGGGTATGGAACAGACAGAGTCATCATGAGGCAAGATTGAGTTTGAGTACTGTTTACATAATTTTCATTTGTCAAATAACAGCCCTACATAGATCATGACGATGACAGCGCCTGTGGATGGTGTCATCCATCAGCGGATCCACCCTGTGAACAGCACAAGCTCTGCGTTACTGGAATGGCTAGAGAAATTATTTCCATGGATCAGTAAAGACAGCAGTAATTGCCATAAAGCTCGCTATAGTTTATGCAGGAGTTTTTCAGCTGCTTGTGGTGGTCTGTCAGACGAGAGACAGCGTGCAAATGGAGTGGATCATAAAAATAATTGTAGCGTAGCCTCTAAGAACAAAACATGTACCACTCTGTTCCGAAGAAGGGCAAAAGCGTGGAAAAAAACTACGTGGCTCTTGCAGGAGCAGCAAGAGAATGTCAGAGCATTAGTATGATACTAATAGTGTAGTCAGTTGTATGAATCACTTAATTGTGACAGCAAATTGAATAGTGGTGTTGTCTAGAATTCACCCATAGTTAAAATGATATGTGTTGATGAGACAAATGCCTTGTGTGCTGCCAGTAATAAATTAGCTCCTCTTTCAAGTGAGAAAACAATTAAAAACTTGGTTGAAAAGGGCATATTTTCTCTGTGGCCACTGATCCCTCAAACTCTGGAAATAATAGAGTGTTTCTAATAGTTGTTCATTATTACGCAGTTGAAAGAGGAAAAATCCATTGTCATTATGTTCAAGTCAGTTAGGAAATTGCATTGGGAATATTTGAAAATGTAAAACCAAACGGTATCAACTTTGACAATGCATCATCATTTGCAGTTCATAAGGCTGCCGTTAACTTTGGGAGGTATCAGTCGGTGCACACAGTGGAAAATGAGAATAAATATTTACTTTTTGTTTATATGCTGCATAAATAACAGCAAGGTACGCAGCAGATAGGTCATGATTCAATTCTGAGGTTGTGTAACAAAACTTTCAGAACTGCAGGAGGTATTCAGTTTGCAAAACTTCAATATGTGGAGACGTGGAGGCATTTCCTGACCAGGTGGGTAACTCTGTGTCTTGCCAATGAAACAATGACAAAATCGCTTCTGGGTATTTTTAATTACTCCTGAATATTGGGTGAAGATTGGCCTCACTTGATTTTTAAGTTCTTTGTAGATGTTGAAGATGGAGCTGGTGGAAACGCCTGGTGTCTGAATGCTTCCCCTTTTGTAGTAGATTACATTTTTTTGCCATCTAGTCAAAATTAAAATGCTCTCTGCTGCTAAGGTTTAGCACATAAAACATTTTATGCTGTAGGTCACAAGAAAGAATCAAAGTCAGCCCTTCATAAAGCCATACCATGACAAGGCAAAAGAATGTCAGCAGATGCCCTCATTGGGATGTAGAGGCTCTGAGATCTCAGCCTTCCTCTACCAACACTGACCCAATTCACTGGCTGCCCCTGAAAAAAAAATTGAGATTTTAGGAAATTGGAAGCCATATTGAAGGACTTATCTATGACAGAAGATTGGAAATACATTTATGAGGAATATTGTGATTTGAAAGATTTCGTGATGCACGTGCATACACTGCAGGAATTGGCATTTAGAAGTGCTTCAAATCCTAGTTATCTCCATTTCAGAAAACTTGCAGAGTTTACTACATCCATTCCTGTCTCTGAAGAGTGATAGAATAAATATTTTTTCTGGGAAGCAGATCTGACATTTCAGAAACCTGCAAAATGTTGAGCGTGTTAAAGCTGAAGTTTGAAGTTAGTTTTAACTGACTGGCTAAAGGATTTTATGAATCAACATATAAAGAAAGAAGTATGGAAATTGTTTGTAAGTGCCATTCTAAGTAATGTACTGAAGTTTGTGATAATTGAATTGTGCATTGGATGGAGGGTACGAATGTACTCTTGGGAGAAAAATACAATTATAAACTAAGGAAAATTGCATTAAAATATAATATTGTCCCTTATTTCACAGGTGCTTAGCTCCTGATTCTGTCCAAGAGACACGATAATCAAGAAAAGCAGATGCACTATCAACTTTTGAAGTTTCATCCTGGTAACGAGGTTGGAATATTCCATAAGGAAATCAATGTCATTTTCCTACTCTCTCTTCTGTCTCTGTAAGAAATGCTCTGCCTGTGCCTTTCTCTGCTCTCTACTTAGAATTCTTCTTCTAGGCAACTCCAGGCTGAGCTCGTGTTTTTGCTCTTAATTTCATGTGAGCCTCCTTCCCTATCTCTTCTGAGAGCATTTTGGAACCAGTTTGCCCTGAAACCCTGAGATCAGAGAACACTGGGGGATTAGTTTTAAACTTGTTAAACTGAATTAACACTCCTGCCACATGATTCTGGCCTGTGCCAGTCCTTCTAATCTTGCTCGGAGTTTAGGATAATTTGTTTAGTAGTGCTGATCAGCTGGAGGTTAATTCAATTGGACTTTGGTTATTTATTCATGCCCGGATTTGCTAAGTGTCACAGCAGATACATGAGGTCTCTGTTACAGTTATGAGACGGCTTCATTAGTGTGACGGAGAGTCCATCTGGATGGCTTCCTTTTCCTCACCGCAATAACTGGCTGTCAGGGCTCTCTCCAGTGGGAAAAAATCTTTATATAACATCTCCCTTTTATTTGTGTCATAAGTGTATTGATTACAACTTAAAATGCACTCCTCCGCTCCGATTGCTGGGATTGCCAATAATCTTTCTCAAGGATCTCAGTAGTATTCCAGCTCTACATTCTAAATTAAGACCGGAATTTAAAAGAAAAGTACAAAATGTGTTTTAAAAGCTGTTTGTTACAAATAGTATTTTTTTCATGCAGAATTTCGGTCATGCTCACTTCAAGTTCCACTTTCCCCATCAGTGAAATGCGACCAGCACTGGGGTGGAATGTGGTCAGTCTTTAATGCTGTCCAGAATTAAGTACCCAGAAACAGAAGACAAAAAGAAAGAAGAAAATTGCATCCTGCTGAAACCGCTGGAGGAATTTAGGTTGGCAGAATGTTGTTACTTGAACTGGAGTGTGGCCAGGACACCAGGATTAATGTTAGCACAAAATGCCACTTGATTGCAAGTGTTCGGATAACCTTGGATGAAAGTCTTATCTGAAAAGAGGCTCTTCTGACAGAATAGGGCTCCCTGATATTGGCTGGGACTTTTTGGTTTGGGGTTGACTCAGAGAATTTTTGCTATTTGCTTCAGCAGTTTTTGAATGGGGCAGCTCTTGAATGGTAACAGATCTCCCCTTCACAGCCTGCAGCACAGCAGATAATGTCCCAGAGAGGATTCCATGCCATAGACTGATGTCTCTTTTTAGAGATGTTTCCTGATATATCATGCAAACATTACAAATAGGAGCCCAAAGGGATGCTTGCTGAGGAAAGGTCCTAAAGATTAGAAGGCAGGAAAAATGTTCAGTATTGAGAAGGCACTGGGATGAGCTTCTGTGGCCACATAAATGTGGAATAGCTACTGATGTCATGGAGTTACTCCTGATCGAGCAGAACCAGCATTTGCCTTGTTTTTATTTTATTCTCCTCTCTGAACATTTCTACTGTCAACCCTCTAATACATGTTATGGCTTGTGCTGGTGGAACCAGGTGGTACCCAGTGAAAGCTTTGATGATTAAGAGCAACGTTAATCAAAATTTCTTCTCTTGCTCCCAATTTTTCAATTAAATTGTAAATCTGTGCTGAGGAACAGCCATTAACTTCCAGGGAGTGAGAAATGTTCCCACATGTTTGGCCTTCTTCAGAAAGCCCTGTCACAGTTACATACCATGAAATATGGTTTCCAACCAAACAACGTTCCCAAAACCAGCTGGGACCCACATTACAACTCCGCATTCTTTGCAGAAGTTTATTTGCTGTTGACTTGGAAGCCAAGTTAGAGCTTTTGAGAGGAGTTTCTGCTCATCTACACAGCAATGCAACATGGGGCCTGCAGCATCAGCTCCCATAGAGGAGCAGAGGACCAAGAGAAGAAGGTCTCAGTACCTATCTTTGCCACCAGATGAGGGACCTGTTGCAGGGTTTGGTGTTTCTTGCTGTGGTCCTGGGTCTTGCATGCCTCTGTGGGTGAAGGGAAAGCATCAGGGGAACCGAGGCAGCCTGCTGCAGATCCTGAAGAGGGCAGGATCTGGAAAAGCCAGTGTGTGTTCTCAAGAGATGGGAACTCTGTCTGCAGGAGAAGGACCATCTCTGTGGGCACTGCCCTGACACTGCAGCCCCTTCTTTACAATCAGGCAGAAGGTCCATGCAAAGGGAACAAGCCTTACAAGGCTGTATTTCAGCTGCGCGTGTGGTTAAGCTGTCTGTGAACGTGGGACTTGCTTTGCTATTACTTTTTTGATGGCAAAACACATCCCTGCTGTTACATGGGGTGAATCTGACCTAGACCATTTTGCAAGTGAAGCTGTTTTCCATCCTACCCGAGCCCCATTGAGGTTTCCCCTTGTTTTCCATGGGAGGACACTGGTTGTCCTGTCTTCCCCAGTCCAGCTGCCCCATTCCTCTTCTGCAGCAGCTCAGACTTGTATATGAGCCAAGATATGATTCCCCTAAGAATTCACTTCATTTAATATTCCTCTTCCCTGTCTTCATTATTTTTCATTTATAGGGTAACCAGCACTTGAGATGCTCAGTGCTGGTTCCCTAACTTTACTTTGACTAGATAAACTTTTAAATCAAACATTTTCAATCCCCCCTTTCCTTCTGTTTGAGGGTTACTGTATAACTCTGTATTTCAGAAAAAAAAACAGCAAACGGAGGAGTAATCACAGCTGCGTTTTGCTGAGAAGAGATAGATGGCCTGACATAAAGGATTGAACATACTATTCCACAGATATCCCTGCATCTGACAAAATAGGCCAAACTCGTTCTTTCTGTAGCTCCACCAGGGACGAACAAGACCCAGGGGCTGTAAGGAAGACCACGTGCTGACATTTGGTTTCATCGAGTCCCTGGAACATTGAATATGCTCTTGATATGCAAGAGCAGGCTGAAATCTGCAATCAGCTCCATGAGTGTAATTGAATCTGAGTCAGGAGAAGTGACACCTGCGTGATGAAGAAGGGCATTCATTATGCTCTGTTCAGGTCTGTACCATCCTGCTGGTGTGGACTGGAGTTCAGCATGTACTATCTCGAGCCGAGGGATCACACAATCATGCTCCAACTATCATTTCCTATATATATTTCTCCGACGTGCCGGACATCTCAATGCTGTGCTGACGAGTGCATAAGCACACACCATCCTAGCTAAATATCGGCTCTATACGTGTGCATCAGCTAAAAGATGCACATTGGGCTTATGAATATGAATGGGGCAAAACGTGTAGCGTGACCTTCACGTCAGGCTCGCTTTCCTTCATGTGCCCGCGCTGCCGATAAATCCCCGCTGTCTTGGGGACATCTGTGTCAGTTCAGGCCAATCCCCTGTTATTGCAGGCAAATACAATACAGCTGTGAAGTCTGCAAGGGTTATGATGCTGTTTATCTTCACACGCGTGTTCCCCTCGGCCGATGTTAATAACGAGACCTTCGTACAAAAGACTAAATGTCTCAAAGACAGGATGGGAAGGGAGAAGAAGAGGCCAACGCACATTTCCACTGCCTGAAGAGGAAGCATAAAAGAAGAAAATTCCTGGATGATCTCTTCGTTTTGTCACCAGGAGTGGTCCTTTTGGGAATGGTGCAATGAAGAGCTTTTGAGAAAAAATGTCAAAGCAATTTTTGTTGGAAATGTTATTTTGACACATCAGGCCATATTGTTTTGATCACTCCCTTTTCAAAAGGAACTTTTAGGTTACAGTGTTCTGCTTTGATGATTTTTCAAACGAAGTTGCAGTCATTTCACTTCATGTCAATTTTTCATCCACATTTTATCTTACATGGGAAAAGAGAACAAAAGGAAAACATTTGATTGACCCAAACTACCCCTTGGACACGCTGTTTTTGCGGTTCTCTTTTAGAGGAGGGAAGCACAGTGCTGGAACAGGGAGAAGGGTCAGACCCACTGCAGCCCCTTTGGCCTTGCACTCAGCTGGAGTCCCGTGTTCCCTCCCTATGTCAAGTAGGAAACACCTACCGTTTCTCCATACTTTGAGGAATTCTTTCCAAAATCCCCTCTGTGTAACATACCTATATATGCATATACATACCTGTATAAAATCAGTTACTGAAAGCAAAAAGAACAAAGATATTGTGGAAGTCAGCTGGATCCTCCAGAGGGAGGGATGCAAAATATGTATCCAATAAAGCTTTTCTGATGATACCCATAAATACAGAGCTGAAGTGCTGGCCCTGCTGTCCTCTCCAGTACCATTCCACCACGAATGTGTAGCTCGCATCCTGAGTCATCCCCAAGGAGAGCAATAGATGTTATACGCTTGAAATAGTTTAATTTCCAACTGGCCCAAGCACAGTTCATCCCTCCTTCATCACACAAGAGGAAGATGGAGAATTTTAATATCTTCTGGTGAGATCATGGGACCTCTGAGTCCCCAGTCTTATTCAATGCCGTCAGTGCATTTTGCCAGTTCCATGCAAGGTGGGAGAGGAGTTGGGCTCCCAGATTGCACTGCAGGGACAGGAGAGCAACGATGCCTGTGTAGAAAGTTGGACCTTTCTGGTTACTCTGCCTGAGCTGCAGGACCTTGAGATCTCAGTTTTCACCTGTGGGAGACCCTCTTTGGGCTCATAAGTTTATAGCAAGGTATTGTAATGGCTTCGTTTCCAGAGACAGAGGAGATGAATTCCCACCTGAAGAACCAGTTCTGGAGGCAGATGTGTTTGACAAGGATCTAACTCTTTATTTTTCCTGGAAGACCTTTGCTTGCCACATCCACTCCTTGCTTAGGGCCAGCTTATGGGTTTTTTTGTGTGTAAAGTGAGGTAAAAGGGCTCCCAGGCTCTACTGTCGCCTCCAAAAGAGGTGCCCCAGCCTACAGAGAGGGCTTGGCTCCCAGGAACCTGCCCTCACCACAGACCGATGCCTCGGGGACAAGTTTCCCTGGGAAGGAGATCGGTGACTGATGGCTGCTATTACAGGAGGAGTTCTTCAGAACAGAGCTGACCTCCTCTGTGATGGCGTTGAAGGGCAAGAAAAATCTTTCAGACAGCCTGCTGCTGCGAGGTGGCTTTGCTTTGAACACAAACAAGAAATACATTTCCAGGGAGTGGTGGGATCCACAAGCAAAAAGGAAAAAAAAAAATAAAAAATGAAGAAATCAGGTGGCTGAATGACTAACTCATCAGGGGCCAGCAGGGACTGCGGTAATACAAGCTATATTATAATGTCAATTTGTAGTGTACATTGGGAACAACAGCAATCACATTGTTTTGAAATTAAGAATAACCTGGAGGGGACAAATAAACTATCAGTGCATCACGTAGTTGAGCGAGAGAGAACTTGCACTTGGCAATAATCGATACTCCTGCATGTCTTCTAATTGACTCAGCCCAGCCTTCCTGCGGGATGTGACAGTGACAACTGAACTCCTCTTCCCGTTTGATGGATTTGATTCTGCTGCAGCTGTAAATAGAGAATGCACCAAAAATGGCTTTGCTTTGTCTTCAGCGTCTGAGCACCAACCCAGAGCATCAGTCAGCCAGGCAGGACGTGGCCACCAACGCTACCTGGCCTGGGACAGTTGGAGGGCACAGCCAAGGACTTGGACCTTGGGACCTTTCCCAGAGGAGCGCCTCATCTCCCCAGCGTTCAGCTCCCTTGCCAATGTAGAACAAGCATCTTTTAAAGGATCAAATGACCAATTCTGGTGACTTTCTCAACAAGTTAGCCCTTGTCCTGTCCCCTAAAATAGTCTTTTAAAAATACCTTGCTACCGGAGGCCCTGAGTGGGGGAGTTAATAAGCGTGACTCAGTGCCTGGGGGTCCACAGCTGAAGTGTGTATTGTTCCTTTTCAGGCTGAGGTCCATGCTCACATGCACAAGTTTGCAACAGTCATGTTCAGGATTAGAAAAGAACTGATTGTGGGAACCTGGAGCTTTCATCTGGCCCGTGTCTGAGGCAGACCACAGGCCCCCTTGGGTCATGTTTCTACATCTTGGCATTTCCTAACTTGTATTTCTTCCTCAGTTCCCCAGCTATGACTAGAGGCACATCCAGATAGAAGTGAAAGGCTTTCTTTTTCCCTCTTCAAATTGCTACTTGCATTGCCGGCTCAAGCTCTTCACTTGGGTTGTGTTGGGGGATGAGTCAAAACCCTGGCCTATTCATATTTCACATCATGTGCACGTTAATTGGTACTTTACATCCCAGGGACTTCCTAAGGAAGCACCAATTTGGTCTCTTAACAATTTTACTACAAACACGTTTTGCCTCCCTTTCCTTTTCCCTTTCTGTCATAGATAAGATTCAATTTTTTTTCTGGACGTGAATCCATGGCGTGAGGTTTCTCAAATCTCTGCTCTGGGACACTGAAATCTTATCTCTGAGGCAGAGCAGGAAAGGAAGAGTAGTACACGAGGAGAACTGTGACTCATGCAGAAATTGAAATGGGAAAGCAGGAGCTGCTATTACGAAGACCCAGAGGTGTTCAAAGACCTACTGGTGGAAAGGCAAAAGCCTGGGATTTTCAGCCTTGAAAGGTTTCTGCATATTGAAGCTTTGAGCGCCGGATGAGAGCTGCAGCCTGGTGGGCTCTCCACTTGCAAAGACCCTTCCACGGCAGTGGTAGCGCAGTGGATTTACGCCTGACCAATAGAAGATCTGTTAAAACTTGAAATGGTGCTGCCTTCTTTCTGCCCCACAACAGAAAACTTAATGATTTTTTTTTAATTATTTCTCCCCCCTGGAGGGGCTGAATCTGAATGAAAGAAAATGAGGAAAAAACATGCCTGATTTTTCTGTTTCGATGAATGAGCCGAAGGAGTGTCTGTCATCCTGAAAAGCTCCTTGTTTTGATGGAGCCTTAATGGATTTTTCAAAAAACTCTTTGAATGCCTCGCCCAGCTCTATTGGAAACAGTTATGTTTTGAAGCTGGCACCTTTCCATGTCTATTTATGTTCAATATTGCCTTCAAAAATAGCATCACTTCTATCTTTTCCCAATATTCAGAGCAGTATTAGCTCACAGGACGATGAGCTGGCCTTGCCTCCTCTGTGCTGGGGAAAACGCTTCAGAAGGACCCAGACCAGCTCCTCTCCTCCAGGAGGGGTAAAATTCCCAAATTCCTCCTGCCACATAGATGGCATTTTTGGCACTGTAGGAGGGAGAAAAGGCCTGTATGCTAAGAGGAGAGAAAACTTCACAGCTTTCATGCTTTTTAGTCCCTCGACACGGAGACTTCCCAGCACCCCAAGGTTATCTGCTCTGGAGGCCCTGTTAGTCCTCCGTGTCCAACCCGATTTGCTGGTACTGCAGTTTAAACCCATGACATCTTGTCCTGTCTGCTGCAGCTGTGGGGAACAGACCGATCCCTTCCTCCTGAAGGTTATCTTTTAAAGGCCTTAAGGACTTAGCAGTTAAGCTGGGGGAGAGACAAGGCTAACATCCCTCCTTGGCTTCTTCTTAGCAAGGAGGGGGACCGTTCCTCTTACGGTACAGGGCTGTAGAACTCTGTGCCTTCTCACAACAGACCCTTGCCTTGTATATGCTGTTATCTTTCTGGAAGAAACGCCATTCCTCTGTCCAGTCCCACCCTGGGTGTGAATCGTCTGTACCTCCTGCTGTGCTATTTTGTTGTCCCTGGTTTGCGTTTCACCTCAGTATTAGGGGCTATTTCATACGACTCATCTAAATAATTTTGAATTCTAGCCTTGTCCCCAAAGTGTCCTTGCCATCCCTGCCTGATTGCTTTTGTCTGCGTGCATAATAAACCTCCTCCTTCATCCCTCACCCATGTCTTCAGTGCAAACGCAGGATGGAACGAGAGCCAGGAGAACATACAGCCCAGCCATCCCTACAGAGAGAGAACCATTGGAAACAGCAGCTCCCCTGGGATCTGCCGCGTCCTTGTGTGTGTGCCTGGGGCCACAGCCCTTTCATTACATGCTCTTTCACCAAAGAACCTTGATGAAACAAAGCGGGAGGAGAGTCTTATGACCCCAAAGTTCCAGCTACAATGAGTACCATTACAGCACATAGCTGAGTGGCAAGTGGAGGGCCCTTTCCCAGGAAGATCTCCCCTCCTCTGTGAGCATCTGGCTGCAGGATGAGTAAGGTGCCCAGTGGTGTCCTGACTCCTGAAAAATCGGTTATCACGAGCCATTTTTGCCTTTGAAGAATCCTGAACTCGGTGAGCATGCAGCGTTATCTCTCCCGGTGCCAAATTCTCCTTAATGAGGTTTATCCAGCTTTTCCAGCATGGCTTAACATTGTCCATCCAGTCCGGCCAGAAAGGATCCTTTATTTTGCTAACATAATTAATAGCAATAAGCTGTCCGTGGTGTGTGGTGATAATGGCATTGATGCTGTAATGCCCCGCAGACAGAGCTTGGGATTTAGAGAAAGTTTCATTCTGTGTGCAGCGTTAGCAATTTCCCCAGCTCCCTTCCTGAACAATTTCTCTTTCTATTTCACATCCTATGCTGGAATTATGCCTCCCGCTGTTTACATTAAAAATGCATTATACATGTGTTGAAAACATTGAGTTCTGTGTTGCTGGCAAGGAAGGAAGCTGTTATGTTTAAGAAGAACTCTCTTACATTGTTATCACTTTTGTTTAATTTAGTAGGATTATTTTCTCTAATTCCAAAGCTGGGAAAAGACTCCTGTAAATATTCTTCCCACCAGCCAATTTCTTTATCATCCAAACCCATGTATAAGCTGACTTGCTTATGAACTGCCACGTCACCAAGTTAAAATGCTGATTTCCTTCTGTTAGCTTCCTCCTGTCCTTTGGATCACAAATATACAAGGAAAAAAGTAATGTCATTTAAAAGTGCTCTAAATGGCAGGCTGCAGCACGGGGGAGCTTGGATTTATGGTAGGAACGTAGCAGGGCCAGGCTGGGGAGGTACTGGGGTTTCTAAACTCTGCAGAAGAGCCTCATGGACTAGGAAAATATGGGATTGAGCAACTCTGCACCTGTAGGGACTGGGCGTTCAAATGCACCGTAGCATCCTCTATGAATAATCCTAGGAAGGATTTTCTGTGGGACTCTCTGCTGTCATATCTAAGCACCTTACTGTGCAAACAGAGTGTGGCAGGGCTGGGACTTAAACCCATATCTCTCTGACCCAGAGCCTTAACTACATGGACATTTTAATTCTTGATAATATAACTTGATCTGGATAAATTAGAAGCCTAAAATGAAAAGGGGGGAGGGGGGAAGGGGCCAGGAAGGAAGGAAGGAAGGAAGGAAGGAAGGAAGGAAGGATCTAGGAGCTGTTTTGCACTGGGAGGATCCCAGGGGAATCCCACCAGCTTGGGGCACAGTGATAAGACGCCAGAATGGGAAGTTGCAGTGAGGAGTTACAGGACGAAAGATTAAGGAAATTAAATCTGTGGAGGAAAGCAGAGGAGATTCAGGCTAGGGTAGAAGGGTGTAAGGAGCCTTGCCTAAAGGAAGGAAATTATTTGCCTTAATTAGTGACTAACTCACTGTACCTCGTGGGCATGAGCTGGAAGAGAAAAAAATTCATTTACATAACTGAAACCCACTTTTTAGGAGTGAGAGGGACTGGGGTTTGGGACCCGCAGTGGAAGTGGGCAGCAGATGTCTCAGTGCCCAGCACTGGGTATTCTCAGAGGGTCTCCAGTGCCAGGGAGTGGGGGGGGGCACAGTTTGCTGCAGGCCATCAACGGATGCTCTCAGTAACTTTTGTATTGATTCCTGCAGCACGGCATGAAGTGGTGGAGGATTTGACGCTGGCATTAGGAAAAAGACCTCTCAGGGGGGTGAAGTGGCATCTGTTCAGTGGCAGCTGGCAACGGTGCACTGGGAGCCCAGCAGAGCCGCGTGTCTGCAGGTGAGCTGAGAAAGGAATGACAAATATCTGAGGCTGGCCACGGGATGGGGTCCCTCCCTCCCTGGGACAAATGTAGGACTTGGGATGACTTCCCTCAGCTGAGACCTCCGGTTTCTCTCCTTCAAACCCAATGTGCCCAGCAGCACAGAGGCAATTAGAGACCAGCACGGGTCGTTGGTGATCCTTCAGCCTTCAGGAATGCAATAACATGTCTGTTAGATCTCCTTAAGCATTTGCCAAGTCACCACTCTATCCTAGAGGGAAATAACCTTGTGCTGAACAGTTTGATTGTCTAGTGCTAATATAACAGGAGAAAGCCTATTAAATGTTGTGCTGGAAGGGTCCTTTGAGTCTGCAATAGCTTTTCTCTTTTTTCTTTCTTTTTTCCCTTTCATTTTTCTTTCCTTTTTTCTTTTTTTAACTTTCCCTCCCTCCTTTCCTTTTCTTCCCCCTTCTTTCCCTTCTCCACAGACCAAAAATGAGCAACAGCCATGACCTCGAGGCAGGGAGGACAGCATCTCTATGAAATGTGATTGCAAACCATCCTGCAGTGTTGCCTGCAGCCATTCACCCTCTTATTACTGGGGTCAGACCTGTGTCCTGCCTACCTGCTCTTGCACCATGCTCCATGCTTGTGAAGACTGGCTGTCTCTCACGTCTCCTCGAGAAAAGTCCCTACCAAACATTTGAGGAGTTTTTCCTGCACTTGTGCAACAATTTCTTTAGGTTGCTCCTCTCTGGAGAAACCTCTGCAGCAGGGCTGGTCCTGGGTTGCCGCCTTCTCAACACCCACCAGCAGCCGGCCAAGAAGAGCTGGCTGAAACCACAAGGCTACTGGGCCAGGGCATCATCTGGCCAAGGTTCTGTGAAGCTGAAGGTGTCCCATCCAGTTGATGTGTTGGCCAAGATAATGCCTGGATCAGCTGTGGTTGATCTCTCCCTCGCTTCCGCAGAGATTTCCTAGTCCCACCAGCACATGGCACTTCAAGGGGAGAGCCTCAGGGCTTCTCCTTTCCTGGCACCGCTGAAACACTGGTGACCTGTCAGAAACAGCCAGAGAGAGACACATAGGACTCTACAGTGTGACTACATAGGACTACGTAGGACTCTACATCCATGGTGATGTGACTCTGAGCACTTGCTGTTAATTCTAAGAGCAGAAAAGAACAGGGAGCCTGTTCATTCATCACCTGAGTGAAACACCCAGTGGAGAAGCACCACGTTGGCAGAGTCACTTTGCCCCATGAGCTGGAGAGAGGCAGTTTTGAGGCTGCTACAACTGCTGAACCATGAACTTGCCTTGATAACAGCAATGGCAGGAGGCACTTTGCCCCTGCAGTCATGCTTGGGTGCTGGGCATCCACGATGATCCTCTCCGAGGGATGAGGAGTGTGAGCAAGGCCATCACAGCAACCATCTCGCTGCAGTGAAGGTGTTTGAGTGCTTCAGGCTGTGTCAGAAACCGTGGCGGTTGGTGCTGGGGAAGCATACGTCACTGTGGAGAACACAGATCATGCAATAAGGTGATGACCTTACTGCAACGGTGGCTTTTTAAAGAGGTGATTCCTTACATCAACTAATCTTCTGGGTCCCTGACTATTCATGGGTCTTTGCACATCTTCCAGGGCAGCGAGAGATGCCTGTTGATGCTTTGCAATTAGTACCCCTGGCTTAATTGACTTTAGCATTCTCCTGGGCTCCTTTGAGATGAATGGCTCCATCTGCTAATCCAGGGCAAAGGCAGCCCCTTCTGAGATGCAGTTAGAGCCGAGATGAGAAGCGGATGGGAGGCAAACCTCACCCTGTTATCTCAGCACGTCCGAAGGAGAGCTTCGTGGCTGCTAAGGGGTGAGAGGCTCCTGAGACCATGCCACGTCCACAGCCTGCACCCATATTGATCCAAATTGTCCAGTCCCCTAAGGCAGTGACGCAGGGTGCCAGAGCCCTGGTGGTGGGTGCAGCCCACATGGGATGCTCGGCCCCAGCTGGCAGCGGTGGCAGCCGGGTCTCTGCCATCCCCTCTGCCAGCTCAGCTGGGGCAGAGGCACTAGCGCTCTCTGCTCCGCTTGCGTAACTGTATTCTTCACATCTCAGTGACTTGCTCAGGGTCTGGGCAGGCGCATGTGAGCCGAGCTGCCTTTGCTGCTGGAGCCTGGAGGGGAACCGGGGACATCCATGCATGTAAAGCCATCAGCTCCGGAGTGAAACCTCCGCCTGACCCAGTAATCATTGGCAGGGGTGAGCAGAGAAACCGCTCCTGACAGGCTTTGCCAACCCAGCTTTCTGTAAGGGACACATTCAGAGACCTTAAAGACCCAACAGCTGGGCTCTGGCTTCAAATAAATCATTTTCCTGCCTTTGCTGTCATCAGAGGATGTGACGAAGTCGCTGTGGTAGCTGAGCCCCAGACGCTGAGTCTTGTTTCATCCCATGTAAATCCTGCTGAAATGCTGTGCCTCAGATCCCTAAACGGTCTTGTCCCAGCCCCTGGTTTGGGCAAAAGGGACAAGAACTCTCTGTGTCTTGCCAAAGAGATGCTGCTTGGGTTTTTCTGGGTTGGCTTTGAGCCTGACCTTGCAGGAGGAGGGCTGCCAAGGGGATCTCCAGCCGCTGCTTCTGCAAATGCCACACATACAGCTTGGCTGGGGCTGATGGAAGGACAACGTGGCTGGGAGGAGGTAATGAATCCAGACCGTCCCCATAACACCAGGGAGATGTGCTCCAGTGCACCATGCAGACAAGGGTGTTTCTCCTACGCTGAGGTTGCTGGAGTTGAGATGTTGGAGTTGATGTTGCTGAGGAGTTGGAGTCGATGTCCCAGGCATTTGTCCCCTTCCCCATGGTGTGTGTGCCTGGGGAACTCTCCCAGGGAAATTGTCAAGAAAGCTGTGGGTCGTAGCAGTTGTTGTCACCCTTGGTGTGGGCACAGCAACAAGCCACCAAGTTGGCCTGCGTAGGCACCCTGTTGTGGTGTCCCAGTGCTTAGGGATTCCCTGGTTTCCCTGGGCACAGAAGGAGCTCCATCTCACCTCGAGTGTCTTGGCTTTTGTCACGTAGTGCCACAAACTGTGCCAGCATATTGTGCCCACTCTGCCCAACTTGCTTTTATAGGCTGATGTTCACTACGTGTGCTCCTCCAGCAAGCCCGGGGTTCGCCTGGGGCGGCCAGAAGAAGCAGAATTCTTGGCTCTCATTCCTCCCCTCCCCGTGAAATCAAGAGACTTTTAACTTCAAAAGAATCAGGCTTGGGGCTTGCTGGGGAGGATTGAGCAGGAGCACGTCCTGGGAGCAGGTTCTGTAGCTGCTGGAGGAGCCACAGGGCTCATCCTGGTGCCGTTCCTTCCAGGTGCGGGAGAAGCCTGGAGTGTCCTGCAAACGGCTCTGTCTGCTCCAGCTTGTCCCACTTCAACCCCCCCCAACAGGGACAGGACCGGGGATGCTCACGTATGATTCCCCTTGAGGACTAAGCTAACCAGCCACTGGATGTCATTATTGCTCCAAACAAATACATCCAAGAAGCTATTCCAGACCTCAAAAAAAAAAAAAAAAAGAAAAAAGAAAAAGTCACTTTTCAGTACAAAAAGCTTAAAACGTGCTTCCCGAGGACAGAAAGCTCTTCACCTCTTCCCCTGTACCTCTTGCACACCTCTGCATGCCTGGGGATGGGATACCCGGGGTTTGGCACGGGGAGGACGTGGTCCCGTGCGACCTCTCTGCCCTTCCCAGGAGCTCCTGCGCTACCTCCTCTTCGGTGGGGATGACATCATGGCTGTTTCTGCAGTGACACAAAGGGGCACCGCAATTACCGAGCGATGACACTGGAGCAGGAGGGAGGCGTTCCCCCAGCAGCGTCCCTTGGGTGCCTCTGGCATGGCCCTGGGTTGGAGAGCAGAGCTGTCGAGTCAGAGGGCTTTTGGCTGGTATCTGATCAGCTAAATCAGGGGGAAAAAAATTGCTTCAGCTCCCCCCCTCCCTCTGCTCTCCCTTCATCTTTCGGCTGGAGACCCCAGCTGTCTCACAGCACCTGAATGGAAATGTTTTGCTTTAGGTTATTTGACCTGTCAAAAACTTTTCCTGCCTTCTCCCTGCTTCGCTTTAAAAATGAGGTTTGGTCTTAAAGAAAACTGCCCTTTGAAAGCACAGCAGAAAGTTTCATTTACAAAAAGGGCAACATCTTCCTTCTACCTCCCTCCCTCAGGGATATTCATTGCAGCTTTCCCAAATTAAGCCCTGTTTCACCAATAGATTTTGCTTCTTGCATTGTCTGTTTACTGGCTGGCTTGATATTTACTGAAACCATTGTGCCCGGTTCGATGGGAGAGCTGATGGAATTAGGGGAGCAGGGCTTCAGCCGGTGCCTGACCCTGCTCAGCTCCTCTCCCAGCCCTCCCGATGTAGCTGGGCTGTCGTGGCCTCCCGGGAGCTTTTAGGGACAGACTTTTTCCATCCTGTTGGGAAGTCTTGGGCATCCCATCTGCTGCACGTATATAAGGGGGAACGGAGAGCGACGGCGGGGGAGGATGGGCGTTAGCGCCGCAGTGCAGCGTGGAGAGCAGCGGACAGTCCCTAGGGAAATCCTGGCCTGACGCTTGCTGGGGAGAGCTTCCATAGAGCCTCACTGATCTGCACTCTTTCATCTTTATGTGCCTGCTTCTGACTTGCCCTGTTTCAGTTATATCCCTTTCATTGGCTTTTCTTCTTCCACCACAGCTATAAAGCAAGCCGGGGAAACCACTGAATGCTGCCAACCCGATGGAAAGAAATAATCCTGAAACAGTGGAGCCGGATGAGCACGGGATGTGCCTCATCTCTAGCACTACCTCGGGTCCCACAAACAGCTCTGGCCGGTGTCAGCATCTTCTACTCCTGCTGCCAACCGTTGCAAGGAGTCACAGCCCAAGGGGAGGAAGAAAAAAAGGAAGAAAAATCATTCTGCTCAGCCTTGCTCTTAAGCTGTTGCAAAGAAGAGGTCGGGATAGGCCTTGGGCACCTCTCGGCAGAAGGGAAGCCGTCTCACAGCCCTGGTAATAGCTCTCAGCATATGCCTGCGCTCCCTGCTTGTTTTGACTTCTGTGGGAATCTTTGCAATCAAAATGATACGACAATTCCAATCACTGTCGATCGCTTTAGGCAGGTGTAATTCAAGCTCTGGCTGCAGACGGTTGTCATTTAATTAAAGAGGGAAGAGCCAAAATTCTGCCAAAGACTGGGGAAGGCAAAGAGAAGAGCCTAAGGGGGAACTCGTGATAATGGAGCGCGGAGGATGCCAGCAGACTTACTCAGAGTTTAGCTGTTCACACAACCGGGTAACGCCGACATTATTCCCTGCGTCACAGGCAGAGACATGTGCTCGGCAAGCTGTGGTAGGCAACACAATTATCCACTTATTTCAGTCCAAATCGTGGGGAATGACTTGAGGACAACGCAGAGGGAAGCCCTGTGCAAATCTCTTCTTGGTATTGTTACCAGCTCTAGGAATTCACAGGCTCTTAACCCTCTTATCTCTTCTCTTGCCGTTTTTCCCGCTTTGATTTCGTTCCTGGCCCAAGCAGCACTTGCTCTCAGCCCTCCAGGGCTGAGCTCAGTCGGGGTACAAAGGGCTGCAGCTCCCTTTGGTGGGTAGGGTGGTGCTGGCCCTCCCACAGTGCAGGATTTATCCCCTTCGCAGCTGCTGACTTGCCGAGGGTGGTATTTCTTCGCAGTGGGCTGTGTACCGTGTGTGCCTCTGCTTCCCTCGCTCCCGACCCAGATTTCAATTTTCTCCCTCTAAAATAAAATTAATAGATCCTGGTACTGCAGCAGGGGAAGTGGTGGGCAGTGAAGGAAGAGCTTCAGCCCTGCTTTTTGTGGGCACATTTGAGCATGATTTGGAACCATTTCTGGTAACTCATGTCCTGATGTTGCAGTGCTTCGCTTTCTGCAGCGCCTGCTGGGCAAGGCTCTCCCTCTTCTTCGTCGCCAAGAGGTGTCAGCGCCTGGCTGTGGGCTGTGTGTCCAGAACTCTCCTTCAGGGAAGGGAAACTGAGGCATATGCCCGGGAAGTACCACATGCGAGGTCACTAGATGGAGTTGAGCTCAGAACTCAGTTCCGAGCCCTTGCACCATCCCATTATGGAATAATTAACCCAAAGGGAAAAGCTGATTTGTAAATATGTGGGTAAGGCAGGTCACCTGGAGAGGTATCGGACGGGTGTTGCGTCCCTGCTCCAGCAACTGTGGCAACATCCCTCCTCTCACACAGCCTCTCTACCCCAGCCCGTGCTGCCAGGCACCAACGCTGCCATGCTCAAGTGAGGGATCAAGAGAAACATCTCCTGTACTGGGGCATGTTGAGCTGAGGGAGGAATTTCCAGTTGCAGAGATGGCAAGAACTATCACTCTGTTGGCCCTTGGGAGTGCCTCTGTGCATTGGTAAAACCTTGTACATGTCTGATCCGTCATGCAGGACCTAATCCAGCTCAACAAAGCCACGCTTGGTGTCCCACTTTGGTGCCCTGGTTGATGGTTTGACGTCCTTGAGCTGCTGGGATGGCAGGACCTTGTAGTCTTTTAATTTAGTCCTGTCTCAGCAAATGGCTGAGATACTAAGAACCAAATTTTGGAGAGAAGGGAGATGAAAATCCAGAGGAGATTGCTGGCTTCCTGCAGTGCTGACTCTGAGCTGTTTGATATTCTCTCTTTTTTAAGGTTTGCTTGTTTTAAAGCAACATTAATTGGAAAGATGCTGGAGTGTCAAATAGAAACCACTCCCTGAATAACCTCGCTAATGAGCACGTTATTAAAGCAGGGTTAGGAGCTCCCTAGAGGGCTCTCTCTGGATAGGATTAAATTAAAAAAAAAATCATCTAAACTAGAATGAAAATCTCTGTTAGTCTGCAGTGATGAATATAAAAAAAGTCCAATGAAAAATGGCTTTGAAAGGTTTAAGTGTATGTCTTTCTATCTGGGACTAGTCTTCTCCATCCCTCAGGGCTCTTCCAGACAGGGGAGAAGGTTTTAAAGAAGCAGAGGGTGGAAGAAGTAGCAACTCCGAGCCTGGCAAGCCCTCTCTCCAGGTGGTCACGTCTCCGTGTCCCCACCCCATGTTGGTCAGCAAAAGCAGGTCCTTCATGCCACCAGGATGGAGAATGTCTCTGCCCAAGCGGCGTGGCTTATAGCAGATGAGAGCCAGCGGAGATGGGGCTGCTGAGACCTTATGTCAGGAGACCATAGGGTGCCTGTCCTCTCTGCAAAGTGTAGCTCTGATCAGAAAGGTTTGCACCAACTCCATCTCAGGGTTGTCCTGATAAAGCTCTGTGGACCTCCAACCACCTTCATCCTTTGAGGTGGTGGCATCTCTGGCTTCCCATTCATCTACCTCTCCCATAGGTCTGGAAGCATCTGTGAAAGCAAGGAGACAGTGGTTGCTCTGGGGCAGATGGGACTGTGGGGTAGGGTCACACGTCCACCCTCCCCTGATGGCAGCGTGAGGATGCTGGTCCCCACCCCATCTCCACCTTCAGGCAGCCACAAGCGCTGGTCTCAGGGGTAGTTTTGGGGATGGGTAGAGAAGGAGAGGCTTCATGGTTCCCAGCCCCTTCCCTCCTGCTGGAGAGGACGTGGGAGGATTTAGGGCAGGAAAGCTGTTTTCATACCATCTCAAGACAGGCATGAAATGCTTTAGCAAAGCTTCTGTGCAGGCAACGACGACTTCCAGAGCAATTCCAGCTTTTTTTTTGTTTGCAGCTTGCCCTTGCTTCCCGTGGCTGGTGGGCAAGTCAACCCTGCCTCAGCCCCAGCAGGGGGCTGGCTGGGGGGCTGACTTACTGCACCCCCAGCCAAGGAGCTTCATAGCTTAAGGCTATTCTTTGCTTGCACCACTACGGAGCGTTATTTCCAGGGGAAGCTCAGCTTTCTCGGCTGCTCCTGCCCAGATATTTGGGCTTTGCAAGCACGAGCGTCTCTTCAGAGAGGATTTTGTCCGTGTGCAGAAGGAGGTGTATGTATTACCTGCCTTTGCAAAGCACCGGCTGACAGCCTGATGCAAAACATGCCAGCACCAAGCTGTGACTCTAAACAAAGAGAGGGAAAACACTGTATTTTTATTTTCTCTGCTGCTGCAATGAGTTGGGATTTTTTTTTTTTTTTTTGGTGCTTTCTTCTTGTTTTTTTGTGTTGCTTTTTCTTTGCCTGAGACAGGTATTTGGATTCTCTGTGCTCCCCAAACTCTTCCCCAGGCTGTCTCCAGCAATCAGACGGAGTGACAGCTCTGAAACTCTCCAAGTTAACAAGTTCAAGTGCTGATGATTAACTAGATTCACAAAGTTGATTGGAAAAAAATAGGGATATAAATAAATATTCCTGGAGATATTCCACCCCCTGTAGTCATGAACTTTGAATAATTGGAGGGAATTATGCTGAGTACTAATCAAAAGGGTGGGTTTTTTTTTTTTAATTTGCTAATTACTGCTGGGTTTCATCAGTGTCAGACTCTAATCATCTCAAGACATGTTAATTGACCCTTGGGAGTTGTTTATCTGATGCCGAAAGTTTTAGATGGGGTCATACAAAGAAATGCAATCACTGAGGTTACTTTTTCCTTGCTACTCAGCTGGAGGGAAGAGTTAAGGAGACTTTGGGCTACCAGGACGTCTGGGCTGCCCTTCCCATCGGCTGAGCTCCAGAATGACTCCTCGTGGACACCACGACTTCCTCCTTCCATTGGAGACCTTCTCTTCCTCATCCCTTGCACTTCATTATCCTCTCTGCAGGTATGGATAGTAACTTTTGGTGATCCACATCCAGTGAGCACTAATAGTGACATCCCTCTGGGATTTGACAATGCTGCAATGCTGCTCTTTTCCCTGGTAAAGTCTGGTGCAACAGGTTTGTGATGCTCCAGGAGTGACCAGAGAGTCCTGCTGTGGAGTTTGGGCACCATCACTGGGAGGGTAGGTACAGAGCAGAAGGGTTCAGGGTGTTTCCTAAGCAAATTCAGATCTAGACCTTTAAAATCCAGACATTCCTTCCACCTCCTGAGAAGGCAGTTACCAGCAGGAGGTGGGAACAGAGAGTCACACTGTGCCGGGCCATGAGAGGGACCTCAGATGGCTTCCTGAGATGGACAGGTCCCCTCCTCCCTACGGACACAGGGTTGCCATACAATGCACACTTCAGAGTTGGGTCACCTTTGCAAGGTGTGTGTATGCAGACCAGCCTCTTCCCTAAAGCCATGTCATCTTTTTTTCCATTATTATCCCAAATTTCACTTCTTGGGCAGCTTCACAGCCTGGGTGCCCCACCCATGTCCTGTTAATTATACTCAGGGAGGTGGGAATGAGTGTGATAAAAGGTGGGGCAGTGTGGAGCGGGGAAGCACTGGGTAAAGAGCTGACAGTTCACCAAGTTTCTCCAGGACAGGTTTCAGGGATGACAATGTTTTCATCGGGTAATTAACAACCTTGATATAGAAATTAGTCTTACGCTAATGAAATACTCTGGAGACACAACATTGGGAGGTATCCTCAATACAGAGGCATGCAATGTCATACCAGAAGACCTAGCTGGTCTTGATGTGAGTAGAAGAGAAGTGATTAAATCTAAGAGTGCAGAGTTGCACATCTAAGGGCGGATGATGAGAACTTCTGCCACCAGCTGGGAAATGAGCCTCAGCTCTGGGAAAATGCCTGAGTCACCTGGTTAATGATGGGTGACGACCACTGCGGAGATGCAGCCCAGCCCCGAGACGGGTCTGTCGTGTCTGTGACAGCAAGAAGTGGCTGTAAGTCAAAGTAGGAGCAGAGGAGTATTCCCAGGTTGGTGCGTTACGCCCATAGCCTGTAGGGCCACCACAAGGACTTGTGAAGAGGGCTGAGACCACCACATCAATACCTCCAAGAGCATGGTGTAATGGGACAGTGAAATTCTCTGTTGGATGCTCTGTTAATGAAGTCCCAAAACAGCTGTGATGGTGTTATCATGAAGTAACCGTAGGTAGCTTCAAGGTGTTACCTTCAAGCTTTATATGGATCTGGTTCTTTGGCATTGCCCCATAGAAAGAGCAGAGCTGGTGCAAAGCACCTCTGATGGCTCTGGTTGCATCTATGCTACTCATATCTGTGGTAGGAGGAGCTCTTGGGCTTGATCACACCCCTGGAAGAAAAGAAATAGTGTTTCTGATTCACAGAGGCTTGCTGAGGACAGTGGGGGGTTTGAGGAGCAGGGCCAAGGAGCCTCCTGAAAGTTGGATTTCCCCCAGCTCCCAAATGAATCTTTAAAACGCATCATTGCGAAGGACAGAGATGTGTCTCCATGCCCCGTGGGAGCGGAGCCCGCCTCTGCCCCACACTGCTGTGCCCAGCCACAGATGGTACCCAGGGGTTGGAGAGATGCAGAGGATGGAGGGGAAACCACAGCATCTCCCAGAGCTCCCAGTCCCAGTACCTTCACAGTGGAGCAGCAGAGCCCGGGGCTGAGCTCTGAGCATCCTCTGGAGCCGCAGCTTCCTGGTGACAGTGATGGAAGGACCCACGTTCCCATTCCTGACTGATAATATTTCACCACCTCTTTTGTACCCATTTTCATTTTGATTCCAGGATAATTTGTATCAGTTTATGAAACATGGCCTTTCTTTCATTGCAGAGAAGCACAAACCCAACTGCCACATCAAGGTGTTATTGACTTAAGGCATATATAAGTGTGTGCTTTTATTTGATCATCTTCATTATTCTAATTTTCCCCTTCCCATCTTCTTATTCCGCTTTATTACATTGCTGGCTGTTGGAGGCCCTTGGAATAGAAATAAACTTTCTAGGTAATATTTCTTAATAAAAAACATCATTTATTATTGTTTCTCTCCACCAGTAAATGCCAAGCTCCCTTTCTCATTTGTTAGAAGCTGAGTTTAACATCTTTTCTGGCAAGGCCAGGAGAGAGACTGGAATACAGTGGGGCTTGAGCCCCCATCCTGACCGTGCCCAGATGCAGGTGTGTGAACAGAGTCAGGTCTCAGCCACCAACGGTGTGTCACGTGTGAAGGTGGGGCAAGTCCTGGCTGCCACAGCAGGACACTAAGCTTTTTCAAGCTCCTTCATTTACCCCGTGGCAGTGACAGGCTCCCAACGGCAGCCCCTGACCCTGCCCCCCCAACTCCTCATTGTCACCCAGTCGAGCTGCTGCTTGTTTAATCTGAGCGCGGATCCTTCCCCTCCCATTCACTTCAACAGTTCATCTAAAAGTAGCGGTAGAGTTGTCTCCAGAACACACCCGAGCTGTTTACTCTATCACTGTTTCAAGGAAAAGCCTTTTCTGTGAAATACACAAAAATATCTAATGACATTAATATAAACATATACTTTAACTACTGTTTAAAGCTGTCACTGGGTTAAAAAAAAATTCTGGTGCTGCATCCCAAATGCACGGTAATTATGTGGCGAATCTCTTTATTACAGGGTGTCAATCAGATGACGATGTTGCTGCGAGTAGAATCGCTTTGTGTCTCCACTGATATTCCCAGCACGGAGCTGCAGGCTCTCACCTCTCCACGATGCTTCGTGAGGTCTGTGTGCCCGTGCCTGGTCTGTCTGATTAAAAAGAGAGGAGAATTGGGCAGCCTGAAGCTGCCTGAAGGCTCCTGGCATCCCCATGCAAGGAGCAGCAGAGAGGTCAGAGCAGCCTGTATTTATTCTGCAGAGTCAGGGTCTCTGGACCTGGGTTGGGTGGATTATTTGGGTTTTGGACTGCAAGGTTTGGGCTCCTCCATTGGTAGCTTTGGGAGAAAGCTGCTCAATATTGTGGCTGAACACAGTACCAAGCTTCTGCTTTCTATCAGAGATCTGTGCCCCTATCGATCCTCCCTATTTTGAGCCCAGAACTGGAATTGCCAGCACCTGAGCCTCTCCTCGTCAGTGGGAGGGTGAGAAATGCAGGTCTTTCTCCACCTGGCAAAGGGCTTTTGCTTCATTTTCTCCTGTTGCCACTGCTGTAGGCTGCTGGATCTTGTCTGCAGCTTTCACCGGGAGAGAAATCTCCTTGGGGAGAGACGTTGTGTGTGTCCTCTGGGGCTACGTGGCAGCAGGGACTGTATGGGTGCAACAAGTCTCTCTCTCTCCCACCCTCCCAGGGTGCTCACTGAGGTTAAATCTTCCTTTTGCTTTTCCCCTCCCAGCTTCACTCCTCCTTCCCCTTTCATTTCCTTTTCCCTCTAACACCTTCTTGCCACACATCCGTGCTCTCATATTGGTGAGTCAGGCAGTTTTTTGAGTAGAGGTTACAGAAACACCCCCAGGTTTTGCTGTGTGAGCATCTTTCCACAGGGAGGGCTGGAGAAATGCATTTCCACGTCTTTTAGAGGGAGGATCAAGGATGGGGATTCAGCCCTGGTGGCCAGGGTGAACACAGGCTGTGGCTGAAAGGAATGTGGGTCTAGTGATGGCTTAAGGCTGGAGCTGCTGCTTTTCGCAGAAACCTCTGGTCCAAACCTGGCTGAGGTGAGTTTGCTCTGTCCTCCCACCAAGCTTTCTGTGTACAAAACCTTATTGTACATGGATTTTTTGGGAAAAAGCATAAATCCCACATCCTTTCTGGTTTGTGAGGGTCTGAGGAACCAAGGACGTGGTTCTCTTGGTCCAAATTCCCCCTCTCCCCCCGCCTGTAAGTGGGGTGGCTGCTGCTATGCTGCTGCTTCCCAACAGGGCCTGTGTTTCAGCGGCTCTCAGAGGACACGATAGCAAATCACTTGGGGAACCGTTTGTGATAAAAAGTGCAATACAAACAGATAATATCATCATACTCCACTATTAACAGGCTTAAATCCCAAGGATGGGGAGAAGCTCCTGTGGAGAGCAGAGCTATCTCTCAGACACTTCTGCTGCAATTTAAAAGCACTCCCCAGCCTGGCAAGGCTAATTTCACATCTCGTTTTCTCCGGGGAATATATCTGGGTTTCTCTCTGCTTGAGGCTGGAGCCCTCCATGCTGATTAGATTCCACCGAGGGTTTTGGTTATCGCTCTCCACGAGTCCCGAGGGAGTGTGATGGAGGTGTCCAGCTGAGCTGCATCCCACCTACTGACCCACCTGTGCGTCCCCTTGGTGAGGACAGACCCTGGGGTGAGAGCTTGCCTCCTTTCATCATATCCCGCTTGGCTGCTGTGATGAGGTACCTTTGCGGGCACATCCCCCTCCCCAGGGGAAAACAGCTCCGGGTTTCTTCTTTTCCACTCGGGATGGATACAAGAAGGATGTGTTGGATGTTGCAACAATCCCAGTGTACCCAAATCATCTGTGAGCCATGCAGGACATGCTTGCTGGGGTGATGTCCCTAGGACAGTGTCATGCCTAGAGAGTCTGGGGCTGTCTGGCTCGTCCTTCCTCCTGCCCCAACTCCCTGCCTCCCTCTTCCCTTCCTCCTCCATGGGATGCTGTCCCAAGCCACCAGGTTGCAAACTGATATTTGATTTATGCCTCGTTCACCTTCATCTCCATCTTCTGTCACATCCTTTTGTGGGTCTCTTCAACCACCTTTGGGTAGGATGATTTTAAGATGCTTTTTTGCGATGGGTGAGGCCACCTCTAAGGCCCACTGACACAGGGGAGGGACAGTCTTCTGAGACAGGAAGGTCAGTAAAAATGAAATAGAAAAGGAGAAAAGCATAAAATGCAGAAATGCTTCTAATTAAGCCAAGCATCCCACCCTTTGAGTTTGTTGAGAGATGGAAATTGCTTTCTCAAATTATTCCTCTTGGCTGGAAGGGAGGTGTTGATATCCAGGTGATACTGGTGTGGATGGTGTGACAGCTGGGCTTTTCAAGTTGGTGGCCCTTCTGAAAGAGCCACGTTTCCATGCATGAGGTTTTGGCTTCTGCTTTGAATGGTGACTCATCGAGTCTTCACCTCATGGGTCACATGGAAGCCAGGGATGGACAGTGGGTGCAGGGATGTCCTCAGGAAGAGGAATAGGTATAGAGAGCGTTGAGGAGTTGTAGCTACAGCCTTCTAGTTCCTTCAGGAGAGCATCTTCCGCCCCCAACACTCGCTTTCCCACCACTACCAGCTCAATGCGCAACTGGGTCCCAGTTCAGACACCCCTTAGTTCTGACTGGTTTTAAGTCAGAACTGCATTTCCCTTCAGCATTTCTTTTGCAGTGGGGGCTTTTCCCCCACTCGGCGTCATTTCCCTGCTCATCTCCGGCTCAGACAAGGCAGGAAACATATTTTCAATGTATTAATTAAAATGTCTTTGCAGCAGAACATCTGCATGGAGAGCGATAGATCACCGAACTGTGTGTGCGTGCGTGCGCGTTGCAGGCTTCCAGATAACGCATTGCTTTGCATAATTTATTCCAGACAGCACAGCAATAATTTTCATAGCCTGTGATCTTCAAGTATGTGATTATCAATCTGCGACCCGGCTCCACGTGACCGAAACGTTAGATTATTGCCAGATAAACCTATAGGAGATGCAGGACGTTTGGATCTCCCATCACCTCTGTCTCAATGGCTTGTATGGGATGAGACCAAACGCTCTGTTCTGTTAGCAAGGGGTCTTCTCAGGTATTCATCACTGTCAGCTGTTTGGGGAGAGGATGGGCTGTGCCAATGGTGGTATTCAATTTCCCGATCGTTCACCTCCTATCGGTTTAGCTTGAAAGATAATAAGATAAGAAACAGAGACTTCCCAGTCAATAAAAGGAAACCTCAGAGGCTTTTTCCATCTTGCGTCTGTCATACTTTGTTGATATTTTAGCTGCAGAGCATTTGACAGCTGGTTGTAAAGCTTTTATTTCCTCCTTTGAAAGAATTAAATGAAGAACATTTAATTTTTCCCGCGGAGGTTTCCCCAGGTGACCCGTGGAACAGGTCCGTTTCTGGCAGCTGGACCAAAACTGGAGGAATTTGGAACTTTCTCCATCTGGGGGAGAAAAAAAAAGTTATTTCATTACCTCTTCCCTTTCTTTTTTCATCATCAAACTAACTCTGGGTTTTCCAGCGTTGGTCCTACCTCCCCTGAGGACCACAAACCACTGCTGGTATCTGCGGGGCCAGCCTGGCCCTGCCGGTGGCAACAAGCATCTCCAGAGCGGAGATCTCGATGCAGGATTGCGCTGGGGTCCATCCATTCCAGGCACTGGTGCAAAGGGGAACGTTTCTTCAGCAACAGGCCCCCAGTGCTCCCCGCCTTGAGGGGGGGTCAGACGCAGAGGTGGGTGTCCGGCCACATCACTGGCCACCTCCAAGCCCACTTAGTGGGTCAGGACGTCAACAGGCTAAGGGTTAATGTCATTAACCAACATTAGGCGAAGGCTCCCTTAACTGTGCCAAGGGCAAGAGGCTGCTCAAAGCAGCACAATAATTATGTATAGTCCAAGTAATTATTTTTGTCACATCTTCCTGGCAGGAGAAGACCGTTTGTGGGATGGGTTTAGCTACCTTCCACAACATGCCTGTGTCTTATTTATCCAGAACAATGTGCTCAGCGTGATTTTTCTGTCTCCTTTTTTCCTTTTAATGTCGTTTCCAGCCCACACTGCTTTTAATTCGGTGAGGTAAATTGAGATTGGGAGGGGAAGCTGCAGAAATCCTCCAAACTCCCATTCTCCGAGCAAAACATTCCCCTCGGGAGCTGACGGCATCGCTGAATAGCAGGTCCTTCCCTTCCCGAGGGGTTTCTGAGTCTCAGCGGAGACAAATGCTATTTTTTTGGATGGCTGTAGTCACCGAGGGCAGGTCTCGTCGTGGGATCTGCTTGTGGTTTTGCAGCCTCCCCGGTGGCTCCATCCTTTACCTGGGAACCTCTGAGTCAGCGGCCCCGCGGTGCTGCGCTATTTTGAACATCGTGTCAATAAAAGGGGAAATTACCTGAGCTCTGCCTTCGGAGCCTTGGGATTGGTGTGGATGGAGGAGAGCTGCTCCCCACACTCGGATTTCCAGGCAGATAAAGGAGATGGAAGGACTTGGAGGTCTCCGTTCCCAGGAGCCTGGGGAAAAGGAGAAGCACCGCCCAACTCGTACTGAACCCGCTCCCAAATCTCTGCCTGAGGATGCTGGTGTTTGCCTGGATCTCGGGTCAGCCTTAAATTAAAAGAGGAAGCTGAGCTGGTGGCAGCAATCCCAGACTCGTTGTATCAGATACCCGGATTCCCATCCGAATTTCTAGTTTGCCCACTGCTTTCACCCGGCTTAGTTTTTTCTCTGCTCTTCAGAATTTAAGAGGCCACAGCTGTGACCTAACCCAGTCTTGTGGCTTCATCCACACATCTCAGCTGTTCTCTCCTTTCTCCTCATCTCCCTTTGGCCAAATACACAATTGACCCTTAAGTAGCCAGGTAGCCACGCACAGGGACCAGTAGCCAGTCTCTGCGGTGGCAGTTGCACTGCCATTTCTCCTTGTTTTGGACACCTTGAAAATGCAGCTCGAAGGTCCTGGTGAGGTCTCCCTGTCTGGATTTAGCACCCCTCCTGTGTTGTGTGGAGTCACACAGCCTTGAAAGACACTCTCTGTTTTGCATGGGGACAAGCTCCGAGGCTGGTTAATACCCGAGCGCTCGCTCAAAGGTGTCCTTTCATTTACTGCTTCCACCATCAGCAATCTATAAAAGTTTAGGGGGCCTTAGGGAATCGCTGGCTTTAACGTCTTTGCCTCGGTAACCGAGCGGCCGCTCCTGGTGCGAGCAGGCGTCTCCCGGCCGCATCGGAGCATCGCCCATCTTGGCTTTCTCCCCCCTCCTTCCTCTTCCTCTGGGGCTACTTGCAAAGTGTTTGCTGGAACTGTTGAAATGGATATAGTGGCAGTTTGGGGAGAAGACACTGTTTAAAGCTCTTTAATTTAAAAGATGCTAATTCACTCTGCTCCAGTCTCGGGTGAGTTATCCAGCTACGTGGAAGCCTCCTTGTCTCTGGGTGTCAAACAGGAGGATGGTTTTCCTTGGTCAATATTTAGAAACTTCGCTGAGCCCATGGCCTTCAGGGCATCTCGCTGAGGCTGGCAAGGGGAGCAGGGAGCTCACAGGAGAGATTTTGGGGCACCATCACCATAGAGTTGGGATGTTGCTGGGGATGCTGCCACCCTGGTCAAGGGGTTCTCTGGGTCCAGGAACCCGAGGTGGAGCTGTGTTTGGCAGCCAGGGATTGCTGTGAAGGCAGTTGCTGGGAATAATAATAAGAAAATTGGTTACAGATCTCCATCCCACAGCCACTGCTGGCCTCCAGCAGGTCGGGTGCTCCAGGGGCTGGAGCTAACCCATGTGAAAAATTGGCTGGAGACCTCCCCTGCAAACCAGATGCTGCCTTCAGGACGAGCTGGATAAATAGCTCTTTGAGCCAGGGTTAGNCGGGATATTCCACCACATTAGCAAGTTGAACTTGTTTTTACTGCCCAGTGTCTCTCTCTGCCATATTTCACTGTCTCGCTGGCTATTATCCTGGCGGCACAAAGTCCCATTGAAATTCATGGTGCAAGTCGCCCATTTGTTTCCATTGAGCTTTGCAGGGTTGTTCTGTGCAGCTTTTATGCATATCATTTTTGCTATGCAAAGTGAGGGTAATGACTTTACCTGCTCTCTTTCATAGCGCTGAACAAAGCCTGTCCCCATGCCGTAGGCTGATTTTGGAGTATTTGTTCTAGGGTTTGGGAGGGATGAATCAGAGCTCTGAGGGAATGTGCAATTTGGTGCTCTGTAAATAAAAAGAAAGCCATCCTGCATCTCCGTGTCTCCCAGGCAGGTGTGTGCTCCCTCACAACCTTTGCTGATGGGGATCAGCTTCAGGGATGGCTCTGGCAAAGCCGAGTAGCTTCATCTCGGTGACAGCCCTGGAACAGCATCGCTTGGTTTGGCCACTGCCACCAGCCAGCCTTGAACCAGTTGGTGGACAACAGGATGACTGGGAGCCAGCAATGTGCCCCTGTGGCCAAGAAGATCAATGGCACACTGGGGTGCATTAAGAAGAGTGTGGCCAGCAGGTCAAGGGAGGTCATCCTCTCTCTCTACTCTGCCCTGGTGAGACCCCATCTGAAGCACTGGGTCCAGTTCTGGGCTCCCCAGTTCAAGAAGGACAGGGAACTGCTGGAGAGGGGAGAGCAGAGGGCTACAAGGGGACTTACAAGGACTTGGGTCTTTTTAGTCTGGAGAAGTGAAAACTGAGGGGGGATCTAATCAACACCTATAAACACTTCAAGGGTGGGTGTCAGGAGGATGGGGCCAGTCTTTTTTCAGTGGTGTCCAGGGACAGGACAAGAGGGAACAGGCACAAACTTGAACATAAGAAGTTCCATCTCAACATGAGGAGGAACTTCTTTCTTTTAAGGGTGGCAGAGCCCTGGCAGAGGCTGCCCAGAGAGGTGGTAGAGGCTCTGTCTCTGGAGACATTCAAACCCAGGTGGACACGCTCCTGTGCAACCTGCTCTGGATGACCTTGATCTGGCAAGGGGTTCGACAAGATGATCTCCAGAGGTCCCTTCCAATCCCATATCACTCTGTGATTGTGTGTGATTCTGCGTAATTCTGCCTTTTGAGGGACAGATGAGGTCCCTCATGTCACAAGGTGAGACTCCTCCAGCTAAGAGTCACTGAAGATATCCTCAGATGGACACCAAGAGTGGAGAAGAACTGAAGGCATAGCACCAAAGGAAAGGTTTTGCTGTGAAGACCTTCAGACCCAGCCTGACTTTCTTCCACCACCACTTCAAAGGAGACTAAACCTTGGGTACCAGCAACATGCCTTTAGTTTCTTAGATGAAGCTCCTAAATCAGTGACCATCTGTAAAAACGGGGATTGTAATGTCTATGTTTGGGTGTCAGCAGCACGAAGAAGAGCAGAGGGAAGTCTTTTCTCTCCTGATGTTTGGAGGAGACTGAATGAGAAGGGTGGATTTTGGACCTTGACCTGGGATGCAGTTTGAAATGTGTTTGAAGATTTGATGGCAGACTCCAGAGTTGTGGTTTGAAAGCACCCTCCAGCAAAGAGTTATTCACCAAAGAGACTTGGGAATAACACCAAACAAGTGCACTGGAGAGTTTCTCATTCACTTCATGGACAATGAGAGGTAGAAAAAAAAAAAACCACACCGAAAGGCCAAACTATTTAAAGAAATAACTCATCGTGAATTATTCACTCAGTTTACTTGCTTGGAGGGCCTCAGGTGGAAGGCACGGTGTGATCTGCCCTTTTGGCCAGAGGGGCCAAAAGAAACCATCAGCAGTGGGATGAGACCCCTGGGGCCATCCCAAAGGACACCCAACTTCTGCTGTGCTGAATCCAAAGTCATAGCTGTAGGACACCTTATGCTCAACAGGGATGTAAACAAGGTAGGGAGAGAGTGATCAGCATCAAAGAGGAGGAATAGGACCAAATCAAGCCCTTTTTCCGATTTTGGGGTCAACGCAAGCAGTTGGGTAGTGTCTCTGCTGTGAGAAGTGCTTGAAGGTCTGCACGGCAGCTCCACCATCCTCATGGGCATCACCTCAGCTGCCAGGCCCAGCAAGTAGAGGTAGATCTAGAGGCCAAAGCAGTCCTGGATGTCTCTGCCAGCTCTGTGGAGAGGAGTTCATAATGCCCAACCAGTCTGCACCCGGGTTGGTGGGCTGGCATTGGCCCCCTGTCCCCACCGCTGACACAAAATTGACTTCTTCAGAGTTTCAAAGACAGAACCGAAAATCAGAACAAACGGGAGTCTACAAAAAAGCGTCCAACCTGCCAAGTCTACGGCGGAACTGATTTGCAGTAGATGAGGTGTTAGCACCCCGAAAAACTGGGGTCGTGACGTGCAGTAGTATTTGTCATCGCCCAGGCTGAGTGTGTTCAACGCAAACCTTCTGAAACGGAGCTTCTGCCTGAGCCCGGTAACTTTCCCAGATGTAAATATCGCCGTTGTTTTCCAAGCATTCTTTAAATACCATAAGGCCTTAGTCCGCTCACCGCACTAACAGCCCGCAAAATGTCATTTTTTGTTTTCTAATTAGTCTGATGATTTTTAGATAGGATTTGACAACAACAGCCACAGAGCATCTCGGGCTGAAAAAAAAAAAAAAAAAAACAAAAAAAACCCAAATAAAATTATCCTTTGGATAGCGAGTCAGCCCCGGCCAGCGGATGATGGTTCCAGTGGAACCGCATCCTCTCACCTTGCTGGAGGGTGGCTCGGTGGTGAGGCAGGTCCACCCACCCTCCGGGCTGGGGAACACCAACTGGTCACGTAGGGACGTGAAGAGAGGGGATTGTGCCCTTCCCACAAGGGTTGTTCTCCCTTTTTGCTGGCCGGAGCTCCCTGTCACGGCACGTTTTGCTGGAACCTGCAGGCACATCCCTTGGGGGACCCTGGTGGGGTGAAGCTGGTGGGACTTTGGCCCTCTGTGCACAGGGGGTCGTCGTTAGGAGTCACACCGCAGGGGTTCAGGCACTTGTGATTTTTAAGACACTTCAATCTATTGCTTTTAAGGGGGGAGGAATAGTGTAGCTCGGCAAAGGACCCCAGACCTCCATCCTGAGCACCCCATGAAGGTGGGGTGGGAACATCTGACTCTCCCCCGGGCTGTCACGTTGTCACCTTTCCCTCCAGACTCAGATATTTTGGGGAGCGCTTTCCCTTCTCGGAAGACACCAGGTTGCCACAATCACTGCGACACCAAGAGAATCCAGCGTCAAGCCCTGCTGCTGTGGCCACCACATGGGGGGCAACTCGGGTCCCAAGCAAGGCCAGGAGGGACGTCGCTGGGCCAAGGTCACACCGCATTTCAGAGCCATCAGTGCCCTTTAATTTAGCACCTCCCCGTTCCGCACGGAGGGATGGAGCGCTGCCCAGCCGACGCTCTGTCCCTTGGCCAGCATTTCCCTTCCAGGTGATACTACAAAAAGCAGCAGAAGAGCTCTCGTTCCTGTCCCACCTCCACATCGCTGGGAGAAGCAGCCGATGTTTTATTAACCACCTCTCCCTCCCGTACGGCTCGTTAAACTGGGTTAGGGCTGCTGGAACCTGCTGTGTCAGACGTCTTCTGCTGCCGGTCGAGGGGAAGGGCCCACAGAGGCTCTCCTGACCCGAGACACCTTCCTCACAGCCCTCCTCCCGCCGTCTCGCGTAAATAGATCAGTCATCCCAGCAAGACTACGTCTTCTTTTTACTCCTTCCTCTCTTTAATAATATTATCAATGTCTGGTTTAGATTTTTACTAAATATAGGCCCAGGGGCTGGGCTGGCGTCACTTCCTCCCAGACGAACTGGAACAGCTCGCTCAGAAGTACTTACTTCTTTTATTAATTTATCTTGCTTTGCGAAGTTGTTTGATTGCGCCAAGTCTTTCCATGCCCCCACACCCCCCTCCCCTCCACTGGCCTGGCAGCGGGTAGGAATGATGCTGCTCATCTCCAGCCCACCCACCCACCTCCCCACCCCGGCAAGAAAACACTGACCCCAGAGCCACCCTGGTGGTGGCCTCCTGCCTATTTCACGTCACCACCTGCACGTTCAGGCATCCCAAGCAATTTCAGTGGGAACTCCTGGACTTCAGGGCATCCCATGGGCCTGGGGAGAAATGGGATGTCCCTGCTTCAGGGATGGAGGGGGCCTCAGGTGGTGGTGGAACAGGGGAAT
>VZRU01000919.1:0-14115 GCA_013398155.1 Pedionomus torquatus
CCCAGAGAAGTTGTGGATGCCTCATCCCTGGCAGTACTTAAGGCCAGGCTTGATGGGGTTTTGAGCAACCTGTTCTAGTGGGAGGTGTTCCTGCCCATGACAGGGGGCTTGGAACTCAGTGATATTCAAGGTCCCTTCCAACTCTAACCATTCTATGATTCTATGACCACCAGGAATTTAATGCAACATGCTCTAATTTTAGTGACTACAGGGACACTGATTTGAGACCTCTCTTGTCTTTAGCAAGTTGCTTCCAGGTCTGCACAAAGCTGCCTGAACTTCCCACTCTAAAGATTTTTCACATACAAAGGACCTGGATGTGTCACTGAATCATGCCTGATATCCCCAGTACTCAGACTTGACAAAATTTATATCCCAGGCTGTCCTGCTGTCCAAATCCTTCAAAATATATGAAAAACACCTTTTGGTGTGGTGAAGGACTGGTACAGGTTGCAAAGGGAGGTGTTGGAGTCCCTGTCCCTGGAGATGCCTGAAAATCAACTACACATTTCTGTGGACTACTTTCCCTAGTTGTTCTGGCTTTGAGAAGTAGTAGGTTTGGTCTAGACAATATCCTGCTGTGCCTTCCAACATCAGCAATGCTGTGCTTCTATAAAACTGTCTGTAATATCGTATCAGAGCTGTAGGATATACTGACTTACACCCAGTTGCTCCTTTAGAGAGGTTCTGTTACCCTGGAACTCCTTTTTCTTTACCCTTGGCTCACTGCTCATGGATGCTCAGGTATCCTAAGGCAGTCCAAATGGACAGTCCTTTGTACTGAGGGGTCAGTCTCATGTTGTCTCAGCTTCCCCTAGTTAGTTGTGAAATCAGCTTTCAAAAGAAGCCTATGGGATAATGCTGGAGCTCCATGTTTAAGTCCTCACTTGGGAAAGGAGGTGAGGGTTATGGAGGCAGCACAGATTGTCTCTTCCAGCTCCACACTTCTTAAATAGATTTGGCAAATCTAATTACTGATACTACTCATAGACTGACTCCTAGTTAGATTTTTTGTTTCCTCAGCAACTGAAAATTGTAGAAACATTTGTTTAATGAATAATCTAGGGATTAGCCTGGAAAGAAAGTACATTCTGCACATTTTTCAGCAAACATTTAAGTTATATTCATAAACTCCTAGAAGTCACATCACGCAATTCTCAAAAGTCCATGTATGGTTTTAAGATTCCACTCAAAAATTCAATTGTATTTCATATTTAATGTAGATAGCAATTATTTTTGAAAAAAGCTCTGTTATGCTGATTCCTGATTGCTTACTGTTCAAGCAGGAGAAACAAAGCATTGAAGTTAGAGAATCCAATGCACATAGCTTGAATGTTGAATCTCAGTGCTCAGTAAACACCGTCCCTAAAGAAGCTATATACAGCCAGCAAATCATCCTTCATCTTCCATTTTCCCCTCAAACTTCATGCTTTAATGTCCCTAATTATTCTCATACTGAATAACTTTAAGAAAATGGTGATCTGTTCACCAGCAGTCCACAAATAGAAGCCCTATTTCTTAAAAAAAAAAAAAAAAGTTATATATTGTACCCAGCTCTGCAAGACAGCTAATACTAAATGCGGCAGATAGAATTCAAGATTCTGTGGAACAATAAGGAAATAGGGGGAAAATTATATTTTGCCATATTTATATTCACAGCCTCCAACAAAGTGGGAGAAATAGTCACTTGAGATAAAGAGAGTGGGCGCAGATATCATAGCCTCTTGTTATCTTGCTCCAGGTAGGATAAATAGTAGGCACCGAACACAGCTCAGGTAGGCATAATTTTAGTGCTGCAGACAATGAACTACAACTTAATTGTAGACACGCTATTGTGAACCCTGGCTGTACTGCTCCACTGGGGAGCAGCTGCCCAGTGTATTTGCAACAGCTTTCTGGAAAATGTCCATACATTTTACAGGCAGTTCCCACGCTTCTCCATTAGTCCGTGATTAAGTGTAAATGACTGTAAGTGTCCCATAAATTTTCAATATCTCAGATTTTCTAAATTCCCTGTTGTTGGGCAAGTTATTATTATTATATTATATACTATTATATACTATTAATATTAGTATTGTAAATCACACGGGAAAGTATAAAACAGATATATGGACCTCCTTTAAAATGGAGGACTTCTGGGATAGAGGGATCATTCTTGCTATGTGTAGCAGTGCCTACAGGATTGAATTGCCAGTACACAGCTGTTCTTGTATGAAAGGATTCTGGATCTTAAAAATAGCAAAACAGTTTCCATTATGTTCCCCTTCTTTCTGCCTGACAGCTATTTGGCTGGAAAGTGTCCCCAGTACACAAGAAAACAAGAAAAAGGGAACAGCTTCAATAGTTCAGACCAAAGCTTAGTAACCAGTTTCCAGTGGTGACTAAAAAGAGATGCAAGCATATTTCTTAGTCTCCAGCTATTTTCATCTCAGGGATTTTCTGGAGACTCTGTTTTGAAACTGACTCTGAAAGCAAACCTCTCTAACTCTAGAAACCAATAGAAATTATGCCTAGAATGAAAACTAATAAAACTAATGTAGCTCAAAGCTTTCAAATATGCATAGAATCATAGAGTTGTCCAGGCTGGAAGATCTTTAAGAACTTTAAGATCATCTAGTCCAACCATCAACATCACTCTGATAAAAAATAACTCATCACTAAACGCTGCCACTGAGCACTATGTCAACCCATTTTTTGAATTACCTCCAGGGATGGTGACTCAACCACTTCCCTGGGCAGCCCATTCCAATGTTTGATAACCAATGCTTTCTGTGTAAAAAATTTTCCTGATATCCAATCTGAACCTCCCTTGGTGCAACTTGAGGCTATTTCCTCTTGTCCTATTACCTGTGACTTGGGAGAAGAGACCGACACCCAGCCTCTCTACAACCTCCTTTCAGGTAGGTGTAGAGAGTGAGAAGGTGTAGAGAGTNAATAACTCATCACTAAACGCTGCCACTGAGCACTATGTCAACCCATTTTTTGAATTACCTCCAGGGATGGTGACTCAACCACTTCCCTGGGCAGCCCATTCCAATGTTTGATAACCAATGCTTTCTGTGTAAAAAATTTTCCTGATATCCAATCTGAACCTCCCTTGGTGCAACTTGAGGCTATTTCCTCTTGTCCTATTACCTGTGACTTGGGAGAAGAGACCGACACCCAGCCTCTCTACAACCTCCTTTCAGGTAGGTGTAGAGAGTGAGAAGGTGTAGAGAGTGAGAAGGTCTCCCCTCAGTCTCCTCTTCTCCAGGCTGAATGACCCCAGCTCCCTCAGTCTCTCCTCACAAGGTTTATTCTCCAGACCTCTTACCTCCTTTGTTGCCCTTCTCTGGTCCCACTTCAGCTCCTTAATGTCTTTTTTTTTTCTCCCCTGTGGTAAGGAGCCCAAAACTGTGCACAGTACTTGACATGGTGCCTCACCAGTGTGGAGTAGAGGGGCTCCTACTCAGCTTGCTGTTACTGATACAAACCAGGATGCTGTTGGCCTTCTTGGCCACCTGGGCACACTGTTGACTCACGTTCAGCTGACAGTCAACCAACACCCCCAGGTACTTTTTTGCCAGGAAGCTCTCCAGCCAATCTTCCTGAAGCCTGTAGCGCTGCATGGGGTTTGTGTGACCCAAGTGCAGGATCTTGTACTCTAGTACTTGGCCTTATTGAACCTCATCCTACTGGCCTCAGCCCATTGATCCAGCCTGTCCACATCCCTCTGCAGTCTTTCTACCCTCAAGCAGATTGACACTCCCACCTGACTTGGGTATGTCCTTAACACCATGTGTCCTTGGGATATCCTTAACATCACATCTGACCTGTTACTGTGAGGCCCAAAAGTGAGTCTGGTTCCCAAGATGTCTGTTACAAAATCCATTGGAACTCAAAGAAAAAATCTAGCATATGACAGCTCAAAAAAAAAAAATAAATACAAAAAATAAAAAACAAGCAAACAAACAAAACATTATTAAACTGCTAATATATGAGTTCAAATGTGTTGACATAAATATCTAGAAAGCTGTAATCTACCTAGTGGAGTGATGGGCAGCCAAGAAACTTGCTCCTTCCCCTCTGATTATTCTTCCATTAAAAAAAATGCCTTTGCTACCTGGAAGGAGTGCGCTGCCCCTATTCTGATGTAAAATTAGTAAGAAAACTAACTCAGTGTAATTTCTGCATCCAGTCCTCTCTCCTGGGGAAGGGGTCGTGCTTGCTGTCAAGGCTGTGGAGAGAGAGTTGCTATCTCTAAAAGATACCTCTTTTTACAGTTTTATTTTTTCTTTAAATGCCAGCACACTTGCCAAAAGGCATTACTGTTGCAGAAAAACTCATCTCTAATATCTGCATCTTATTCCTAAAACAGTTTAGCTTTTTATTGCCACTGTTTATAGAAAGCCTACAGTAATATAAACGGCTTTCATAAAAGTTGCCAGGTTTTTAGCAGCATGCTGTGCCTCCATAGCAGTTACAACAATTCTGCTGCTACAAAATAGTATCCAATTGCAGTATCTACTGGCAGAAGCACAAATTGTTCTTTTCGGTTGGGCATTGCTGGAATAAGATCACATTTCCTAACACCTTTTTTGTCGTTGTTTTTGGTTTTTTGGCAGGCTTCTCTTTCTTTTGCCACATAAAAAGGAAGGAGCAGGGAGTTATTTCAGTTTATGCCCTGTTAGGAGAATGATTTTGTTCTTCTTGTGATATGGGGCTTAATTATACTTGCCTGTTTGATGCATGTATTAGGAATTCAGCTTCTCACAAAGGTATTTTTCCAATGGAAGGCATGCAATGTGTCTAGAGACATCTGAACTTCTCTTGTTACATGATGCCAAGTCTTCAGACAAAATCACTTGCTTTCAAGCACTCTAAGCAGNCATAGAGTTGTCCAGGCTGGAAGATCTTTAAGAACTTTAAGATCATCTAGTCCAACCATCAACATCACTCTGATAAAAAATAACTCATCACTAAACGCTGCCACTGAGCACTATGTCAACCCATTTTTTGAATTACCTCCAGGGATGGTGACTCAACCACTTCCCTGGGCAGCCCATTCCAATGTTTGATAACCAATGCTTTCTGTGTAAAAAAATTTCCTGATATCCAATCTGAACCTCCCTTGGTGCAACTTGAGGCTATTTCCTCTTGTCCTATTACCTGTGACTTGGGAGAAGAGACCGACACCCAGCCTCTCTACAACCTCCTTTCAGGTAGGTGTAGAGAGTGAGAAGGTGTAGAGAGTGAGAAGGTCTCCCCTCAGTCTCCTCTTCTCCAGGCTGAATGACCCCAGCTCCCTCAGTCTCTCCTCACAAGGTTTATTCTCCAGACCTCTTACCACCTTTGTTGCCCTTCTCTGGACCCACTTCAGCACCTTAATGTCTTTTTTTTTTCTCCCCTGTGGTAAGGAGCCCAAAACTGTGCACAGTACTTGACATGGGGCCTCACCAGTGGGGAGTAGAGGGGCTCCTACTCAGCTTGCTGTTACTGATACAAACCAGGATGCTGTTGGCCTTCTTGGCCACNTGCTGTTACGAATACAAACCAGGATGCTGTTGGCCTTCTTGGCCACCTGGGCACACTGTTGACTCACGTTCAGCTGACAGTCAACCAACACCCCCAGGTACTTTTTTGCCAGGAAGCTCTCCAGCCAATCTTCCTGAAGCCTGTAGCGCTGCATGGGGTTTGTGTGACCCAAGTGCAGGATCTTGTACTCTAGTACTTGGCCTTATTGAACCTCATCCTACTGGCCTCAGCCCATTGATCCAGCCTGTCCACATCCCTCTGCAGTCTTTCTACCCTCAAGCAGATTGACACTCCCACCTGACTTGGGTATGTCCTTAACACCATGTGTCCTTGGGATATCCTTAACATCACATCTGACCTGTTACTGTGAGGCCCAAAAGTGAGTCTGGTTCCCAAGATGTCTGTTACAAAATCCATTGGAACTCAAAGAAAAAATCTAGCATATGACAGCTCAAAAAAAAAAAATAAATACAAAAAATAAAAAACAAGCAAACAAACAAAACATTATTAAACTGCTAATATATGAGTTCAAATGTGTTGACATAAATATCTAGAAAGCTGTAATCTACCTAGTGGAGTGATGGGCAGCCAAGAAACTTGCTCCTTCCCCTCTGATTATTCTTCCATTAAAAAAAATGCCTTTGCTACCTGGAAGGAGTGCGCTGCCCCTATTCTGATGTAAAATTAGTAAGAAAACTAACTCAGTGTAATTTCTGCATCCAGTCCTCTCTCCTGGGGAAGGGGTCGTGCTTGCTGTCAAGGCTGTGGAGAGAGAGTTGCTATCTCTAAAAGATACCTCTTTTTACAGTTTTATTTTTTCTTTAAATGCCAGCACACTTGCCAAAAGGCATTACTGTTGCAGAAAAACTCATCTCTAATATCTGCATCTTATTCCTAAAACAGTTTAGCTTTTTATTGCCACTGTTTATAGAAAGCCTACAGTAATATAAACGGCTTTCATAAAAGTTGCCAGGTTTTTAGCAGCATGCTGTGCCTCCATAGCAGTTACAACAATTCTGCTGCTACAAAATAGTATCCAATTGCAGTATCTACTGGCAGAAGCACAAATTGTTCTTTTCGGTTGGGCATTGCTGGAATAAGATCACATTTCCTAACACCTTTTTTGTCGTTGTTTTTGGTTTTTTGGCAGGCTTCTCTTTCTTTTGCCACATAAAAAGGAAGGAGCAGGGAGTTATTTCAGTTTATGCCCTGTTAGGAGAATGATTTTGTTCTTCTTGTGATATGGGGCTTAATTATACTTGCCTGTTTGATGCATGTATTAGGAATTCAGCTTCTCACAAAGGTATTTTTCCAATGGAAGGCATGCAATGTGTCTAGAGACATCTGAACTTCTCTTGTTACATGATGCCAAGTCTTCAGACAAAATCACTTGCTTTCAAGCACTCTAAGCAGCTGACTGTAAATTGGGCTAAGCATGTTTTCTGTATAAGTCAAGCCATATACAGAGCAGCTGCTAAGCTGCAAAAACTATGTGGTAGAAGAACACTGATAAACCCCTGTCCTAGGAGCAAATATACAGACTAGAAATGAGTATTTGCTTTGCCCTGAAGAAACCTATGAAACTACAGTGAGATATTAGAAGACTGAAAAACTTCATTAGTGGTGAATAAAGTTCATCTCCCTGGACTCTCTTATAACCTACACCCATTCATTTCTAGGTGGGTCATCATGGTCCCTCAAATGCATATTCAGGGGATGACATAACCGATTCTGTAACACAAAGGCAATCACTTGGCAGTCTTGTCTGGGCCTTCCTGAAAAGCTTTTGAATACTTTTTTTGTCACCAGGTTAGAGCTTTTGTGCACTTCTAACCTTTCTTCATTGTTCAAGAAAAATCACCACTTCCTAAAGCTTGCCAAACCCCAGTTGTGATCCTGGGAAGTAGCCAGAGATGTCTCATTTGCAGCACAGCATTGCAAGATGAACTGAGCTTTCCATTTAGGATTGAGATTAGGGTTTGCCGGGAAAAGATCTCAGTACCTCTAAAGGACATGTGTTTTTCTCAGGTTCACATACTGCTTATGATGGCCTCCCTGGCATCTGGCTGTAGCATAGAATTTCAAATTTGTTTTTCCTCCAGGGAGCCAGAGTACTAATCTACAGTAACACAGGCTGTAGGAATCTAATCATTGTACCGTGACCCCAAATGATCTTGTTATGCATTCAGCTTCTGCCCAGTCTATCTCAGGGATTGACAAAAGTTTCTGCAGTCTGGAGATAAGGAATGTGGTCACATCTATTTATTCTTACTTTACTAGCCTCGAGACAGCAATATATTCCACTCATTCAGATGAGAGACTTGCTGATGAGCATGTGGGAATAAATGGGAAACAGTGAATTGTGTGCAAAACCACAATATAGCTATAGTGAAGAGTAAACCATACCTCCACAGAGATGTGCTACTGAGAGAATCAAAAAGAAGGTGGTAGTATCCAGCTTCCTGGGACAGTTTGAACTTACATAATGAAAGGCAGCACTATGACTCTCAAGGACATTTCCAGTAAGATGATGAAAAATGTCCTGAAAGCATAGAGTGGTTTATCTACTATTTTCCTTCATTTATCCCACAGATGTTGCTTCCTGTAGTCTTGGATTATGTGAAGAAAAGTGAAACTCCTCATCCTGCTATCATTGCCTTCCCTAAAATGATGGATCTGCAGAAAATAATCAATGCATTTAGACATTTACTTTCACCTCACTGGCATCTCTATCCCAGGCTGGGGGAGTCAATTCTACCATAGCTTTTCTAGACAGAACACTATAAGATGCCCGAAGGAGGCAAAAATCTGCCTCTATCTCCTTGCTTAATCAGCACATCATCATATGTTTAGTTCAGGTGATGGTACTGAACTTTCAAGATATAAAAATCACAAAAAACAGTGAGGAGTGAGAGAATGGTCTAGAAATCAAACATGCTAAATACCCGGGAAATCAGTTTACCTCTTGCATTTTGAGACGACTTGCCCTTATTGCTCCCCACAGCTCCAAGAGGCCAAGCATGTCAACTAGCCACTTATGCAACCAAACTATACCATGCTCAGCTCATAAAAGTGACAGCAAGTGGTGTCACACATTTAATACTATCTGGATGTCTCTCCCAAGTATTACAGCAAGTCTTTCTCTATCTGCACAGCGGTGCTTGTCACAGTAAGGTCCATTTAGGTAATATCTGAAGTCACAGCAGCTGGCCACAGTTTTCCTTTGGACTTCCCAGCACATATTTGTGCTGTCTCCCCAGTGACTCCTGACTGCATTATCTGCCTTTTCATTCTACAAGATTCTCAGGAAAGCGAATCATCTGCCCTGCCCCAAAAATCCCCCCATCCCTGTCCTATCTGCCCACAGGTGTGCTAGGATACAGCACAAGCAAGTAGATGAAGCAGCATTCAGCTTTGCAAAGTTACTCCAGGTAATCTAACATATCTTCAGGAGAGAAGTCTAATACAGTATGAACTGAGATACTTTGATTCTGGCTTGGTGCACTGCCAGTGAAATAATTATCATTTAAAGGTTAATTAAAGAATCTGCCTTTGCAGGTTGTGAGGAAGGCACTTAACAGCAGGAACTGAGCTCAGGAATTGTCAGGTTGTGTGCATAATACATAATGTTACAGGCACTAAAATGCATACATCTTCCTGCCTCACTCTGATCTTACCCGCAGTAGAGTAAATGCCATCCATCTCAAGATTTGGTGGAGCTGTTCTGAATTTACACATTATGCAGCAGAGTAGGCAAAGGAAATAAAAATGTTTTGAAGAAATCAACTCCATCATGTCTTTTTATCTGCAGCGCCACACACTGCCTTCTCCTGACATACAAAGAGATGCACATTTAAAGCTTTCCAAACTTACCCATCACTCAGCACTGAAAAATGTATTTTTTGGTGATGTTCACCTCTGAAGAGCTGGTCAGCAACTGGAGGACTGAAACATTACAAGCCAAAATAGCATGTTTTACCCAGACCCTGCTACACAGAGTAGAACCAGTACCCTGTCCAGTATCCTCATCTTTCTGAGCCTTTCCAGTCTTCCTAGACCAGCAGTTATTATTTCATCCTTCAATGCCATGGTGAAGCTGTACTGCCTGCCCACAGTACTTAATTTTGTTCCTCCACTGACACATCATTGTTGCTGCAGCTCTTCTGAGTCTACGCTAAGTTGGGAGGGATAGCACTTTGCAGAAGACTTCTTGCTTGACCTCATATAGCATCTACATGACCTCAAGTCCCATGTGTCCATGGGAGGCCCACTGGTTCATTTCATCCTCATTACATATATACACCTAAGTGCTTTCTCTCTCTTCTTCTGGCATGTTCTATTGGAACAATAAAATACCTGTGATGATCATGGTTATTTTACACATAGTTTATTCACTACAAAGAGAAATTTACCTTGCTGCCTCTGTTTTCATTTTTTTTTTTCTTAAAAGCTATTGGTTTCATGAAAAAGGACATAATGATGACAGCAGGATCTATCATTTCCTCCTTATTTCTATCAAGATTAAAGTAATATCATTTTAGGATGTGCATGTATTTCACATCAATAGCACAAAACAAGTTACCAAAAGTTCAGAATATGACAAACCTGCAGAGGGTGCAGGAAGAGATTCAGCAGGCAATTTGGGAGTTGGAATAAGGGCTTCCCTGCACAGTCAGCACCCATTTCCCCCATAACAATGCCAACCTCTAGCATACTTTCTCACCAGCTCTTCCCAGTGTGTTTTCTCATGAGGACACACACACCCAGAGTGCCATTTAAGGCTCATGGCAGCCATGATTTGATCAGAAGATAGGAGCCGATGTGCAGGTGCCACCTTCTTCCAGGAATTTTGCATCAGATGCCAGTGTCACCCCACCAGCTGATGGTGTTTTGCAAACAGGAAATAGTTAGCTAAAAATGCTGTGAAACAGGGCAAGACTAGTAATCTCAACATGCTGCGTGTGTGATACAGAGAACGGGCAGCTGGTGAGAAAGTAGAGCTCTTAAGGGATCGGATAAGGGAAATACTGTCAATAAAGAGAAGAACAAATCAGAAGAGTGGAATCCCAAGAGTCAACATGAAATGAGGGGATAAAGGAGAAAAAACAACAGGCAAGGAAGGATTCCAAAACAAACTGAAAATGCAGAGGTACCATTTATGAGACCCACATCTCTAGGGCAGCTGCTAGTGCTTTTCCTTGGCTAACTCCACTCTATGTCCTTCAGTTTGTTTTTCTTTGCACACACTTCATTTGATCTCCAGCAGCCTGAAGGTGAGAACTTTAAAAAGATGCTGTTGCCAATGTAGAAACAAAGCAGTAACTCTAACGAGCTACCTGAGATACATTTTTACAAAGTCAAACCTCAAAAGGTTGTATTTACATGATGAGGAGCAGACAGAACAGCTGTGAAACAGGAACAATGATAAACAACAACAACAAAAACAAAGGCATTTAGATGGAACCAAACATTAAAAAAATATGTGGTATAATTATATATATATTTTTTAAAAAAGGGTAGCTTGTATCTTTCTGATAAATAGCTACTGTCTATTGGGAAAGATTTTCCTGTAACCGTTGCCTACTATTTTCTTACTCTTATTTTCCTACTGGGAACCAGCATCGAGGATGTGATGCCCTTACATTTAGCAAACATTTAACCAATAAATGTTTAATCATTTAAGAAAAAACATCATAAATAAAATGCTTTGTGAATGAGAATTGTCAGGGAGTAATTAGAACTCTTAATGTCTACAGAATAAATATGACATCCTCTTGTTTCAGAAGTACTCTGCAACTCTCCCACAGAACAGACACACACAGGAAGCAATTAAGCAAGCAAAAAGAAAGGGAAAAAAATACAAANAGGTACATCGAGGGAAAACACTTTTGAAGTTCAATCAACGGATTGTACCTTGGGACTCTGAGACCCCCTAGTGAGCAACAGACCTTTTAACACAATTGATCTTCAGGTAAAGTATTCTATGCTTTGCCAAAGATACCTAAAAGAAGGAAAAGGAATACGACACTGAAGGGAAAATGCTTCCAACCTGTCCATAAGGGCTTGCTTATTTATTGCCAAGAGATTCTCAGTGTGCAATCAACTGGGTCTTCACCAGAAGTCATTGGAGAAAACACCAAGCTAGAAAGCAGAGAACAGATGTGTCCAGGACTTGAACACTGAAAAAGCTGAATCATACTGGTGTCATTCTCCATGATTAGTAATGTCCTTTGTTGTCTCTTGTTGATTTTTAAAGAGAAATTTGACAAGATCTTATGGGACTTTCAATAAAAACAAAACCATCCGAATTTCATCTGGAAAGAGACAACAAAGTGTCTAGGTAATTTTCCCAAATTGTTCCCTTTTATTTCATAAAATGTAACTAGACAGCCAAGCTTCACAGATAGCACCATTTTTAAAATCCATTGTCAGCATTCCCCCAGGTTTTTTAAAATCCTTTTGGACAAAGCTGAAGGAGCTATTCTTGCACAGGCCACAGAATAAAATGCCTTTCTCATACAGATTCAGCCCATCTCAGGTCTCCTTGCCAGTGTGATAAAGCAATATTTCATACACAACGCATCCTGTGCAGCACTACAACAGACCATGAGGGAGTTATGCAAACAGATTACAGGCTGTTACCAAACATTCTTCACAAATAATTCAAAGAATGAATGCTTTGAAGTTGTAGATGGAACACCAAAATATGTAATAGAAAAACTATAACATTTGTCAGTCCACACATTAAATTTTTGTAATATTTACATTAAAATACAAACATAAAAGACTGACCAAGTGTAAATGTATTCTTTTTATAGATGGAAGTGAATGGACAACCTAAGTTTTTTCTTTAAAAATGGATAGTACCAGATGTTTCTACAGAGATCAATAGTATAACCCCTAGTCTTTCTTCAAGAATTAAGTATGAAAACTTGGAAAAAACTTCCTCTTAGCTCAAGCTAGGAGAAACAAAGTTGTCACACACCTATAAACAAAGCTACCTCATTCAGAAAAAAAGCCCAGTGTATTTCCATTTTAATGAAGAAAATGGGACATATTTGACCTTCACGGCCTTGTATGGGATTAGTTCACAAAAAATGGGGATGTAGAGAACCAGCAGTGAGAAGTATTCTATCTGTTGTAACTACATCCAAATCACTGTGTCTCTTTGTACATCAGTTTCTCACTGAAACAAGACTGCTGTGAGGTTAAAACTTGTAAAAACCTGAAGTCTTACTTGTTTGCTAGAGCAGACCTCCAAATTCTTCTAACAACTTTAGCAAACCCTTTACCATTGTTTAGGGGAAGAACAGAAGAGAAGATGACATGACCATCTTGACTTTTCAAATAATTTCTCTTCTGTCCTGCATCCTGGGAAGATTTGTTTGATCCTCCCAATCCAAACCTTCAATTTGATGTGGCTGCTTATTCTTTATATTGATGAAATCAAGAAGAGTTTCAAAGGAAAACAGAAAACAAATAGAATAAAGCCTTGCCAATCATCCTCCCCATTTTGTAGAAGTCTAATTTGTGACTAAACCCGGTAAAATTCCCACTAAAGAAAAATACAAAGTGATGCCTTCTTCTTTTATCTGTGGTGAGATAGACTGTGGTCTCTGGCTGTACCAGGCAGGTTATTTTCTTTAAGCAATCTAGTTTAAATTCTCCCTTCACGAAGACTAAGCAGCCTCCAGTGATTCAGTACTTGCATTTTGTCTTCTATAACTACTCAGAGGGTGAGCTGAGCTAACATGTAGTGCTCTGTGCAGATATTAATTTTCAGATTTCATCTAAGACTGCAAAAATTAAAGGGTTCGTTAACTAATTACCACTGTACTTTAATATAATGCAATGCAGAAAATGGAAAGGGTCTATCTGGATTATTTAATGCAATAATTAACATTCGAGAAGAAGGAACAAACTTCATGTTATTTAAATTCACAGATTATTTAAATTGAGGAGAAGCTGCAAACACCACTCAAGACAGAAATTACAAAGGACTCTAAAATGATTATGAAGAAGACCAAAAGAAAATACAGAGATTCAGATCAAGAAATAATGCCACATACTGGTAATACACAGAGGAAAGTTATCCACCAGGTAAACAGACTGAAGGAACTGCAATAAGAATATTCAACATTACAAGAAGGTGGCAAAAGAAATGCCAGTTGTACCTTTGACACAGAAGCAAAGGATAAAAAAAAGTAATCAATTTAATTATCATTGCCATCTCACTGAACTTGTAGCCTCATATTGAAACCTTGTTGGGAGTTAGGAAAACCTCACTGTGCAGGGTATTGTAGAAATGCCCTCCATGAGGAGCAGCATCCTCTTCCACCTGTCCCATTCTCCTGTCCCTTCTCCCTTTCTTTACTCCCCTGCTATTTATTTCTTTTCATTACTTCATCCTTACAACCTCACGCCTGACAGGGTTATATTTACTGAGAACAGCCTGGCAACTAGACAGCTTATAAAACTACAGACTCAGTCGGTGACCCAGTAAAACATTTCATGCCCGAGAATCTGTATAAACTTTAAGTTAATAAACTGCAATGATGAGAGAAAGCAGGTGAAAACACACCCCTCCCCATTCCCCCCCCC
>VZRU01000920.1:9607-21743 GCA_013398155.1 Pedionomus torquatus
GGGGGGGGAAGGGGACAGGGGGCAGCGGACAGTGGGCAAGGAAATGAAGACCATAACAAATGATCTTCATAAGTAGAAGAACTACTTATGAAGAACTATTAGTAGAAGAACTACGTAGAAGAAGAGCTACTCTTCCATAAGTAGTTTATATCTCACTTGTTCTGGATGGTGTTATTTCAGAAGGCAGTGGAGGTTTTCAAACAACTCTCGTTTGTGTGTTTCTGTCAGTGTTACACGGAATTACTTGGACTGGCTGACATCCATCCCGTGGGGTAAGTGTAGTGAGGAGAACCTGGAGCTGACCAGAGCCCGAGCAGTTCTGGAGGAGGATCATTATGGAATGGATGACGTCAAGAAGCGAATTCTGGTAAGGCAGGGATAGGTAGGTCCCTTCCAACTCTAACCATTCTACGATTGTATGAAATTTAAGCCTTAATTAGGTTGGTGCTAACGTCCTTGTATAGTGCTGCTGTANTTCTTGTCTGCCTGCTGTACAACGCAGTGGTCGTTGTGCTCGTCACCTCTTTAACGTCCTGGATCTGTGCTTCTAAACCAAAGTATCTTTTGTGGAGCAGATGACTGTGTTTGAGGACAGAAATGTCATTTGGATGAGAAATGTCTTGATAATCATATACGAGGAGGAGGGAGGAAGCTAGGGAGGACGCACAGGGCTTCACAGCCAATGTAGTACCTCTCCCTTTCCCTCCAAGTAGTCAAGTTTGCAAAGGAAGTTCTTGGGAGAAAAAAATCAAAGCTGCGGTGGTGTGGGGAGTGCCATAGAGTGAATCCTGGGACCAACCAGGCATGGGAAGGTTGTGCTTCTCTGTATTTACGACTGTGCACAGTTTGCTATTTATTGCCTCTTGCAGACTCCCCTGTACGTTTGAACACCTAATCTGAGGGTATGGAGTTTTAGAGCAGATGAGCGCCACTTCCACACGCTTGTGTCCTTCTCAGTAGCAGTCAGTTTAAACTGATTGTAGCTTATCTCTGCTATTAGCTTCTCTACTAACACCCTTATCTTAAATCAGTCTTAAATCTTTCTCTGCCGTGTTGTACATCCAGCTGTTTTTCCTTGCTTCCAAGCCAGGAATCTTTTGTCTTTCCATTGTCTTGGTTNTGTAGTGAGGAGAACCTGGAGCTGACCAGAGCCCGAGCAGTTCTGGAGGAGGATCATTATGGAATGGATGACGTCAAGAAGCGAATTCTGGTAAGGCAGGGATAGGTAGGTCCCTTCCAACTCTAACCATTCTACGATTGTATGAAATTTAAGCCTTAATTAGGTTGGTGCTAACGTCCTTGTATAGTGCTGCTGTAGAGTTCAGTGCTGTAAATGGAACAGTTCAGGGATCATCTTTACTAAANACAGAGGAACTTTGGTATCTATCTTTAAGTTTCGTGAGCTGATCCAAACAGCTAACAGTAGCGCAGAGCTTGCAAACAGTCCTGCTCATCTTCAGAGGTGAATCAACCCCACCCCAAAAAAGCAGAAATCTAGGTCTTTGCATGGTGGATTGGTGATTCTTTGCCTCAGGAAAGCAAAAGCTATGAAAAAAAGCTTTGATTTGGGGGGNTTGTTCTGGATGGTGTTATTTCAGAAGGCAGTGGAGGTTTTCAAACAACTCTCGTTTGTGTGTTTCTGTCAGTGTTACACGGAATTACTTGGACTGGCTGACATCCATCCCGTGGGGTAAGTGTAGTGAGGAGAACCTGGAGCTGACCAGAGCCCGAGCAGTTCTGGAGGAGGATCATTATGGAATGGATGACGTCAAGAAGCGAATTCTGGTAAGGCAGGGATAGGTAGGTCCCTTCCAACTCTAACCATTCTACGATTGTATGAAATTTAAGCCTTAATTAGGTTGGTGCTAACGTCCTTGTATAGTGCTGCTGTAGAGTTCAGTGCTGTAAATGGAACAGTTCAGGGATCATCTTTACTAAATAACTGACTTGTAGGAGGAGAACCACACCTCTTTGCCCGCTTGCACAGTGATTTCTCCACTGTAAGCATCTGAGCAGTTGAGGCTTCAGTTCTGAACTGAGATTTCTCAACTGCTGAGTGTTATTTGAGGGCTTACCAGCGTAGGAGCGCGAAAAGATGCACGTTTAACATAGCAAAGAAGCAGTGGTACGGTAAGAGGTGTAGCTTGAGAGACTCAGGTGAGAATTAAGGAAGTTGGGAAAGAAATTAGAAGTCTGACTTCCCACTCTGAGACAGTGGAGGGAGACGAGTACAGAGTACAAAACCCAGGGACAACCAAGTGAATAAATAATCAGAAGGAGAAGAGGTGCACCGGTGTTCTTCCTTGGCTTCTCCCCAGCTCCTCTGAGGACTAGTTTTTTGTATGATGCTCACTTTGTTGTCGTTGCTTGACCTAATAACAGCCGTGTTTGGTGTTTGCTGTGATTGCCTCCTGTTCACTGCTAGTCCTTCACCTCTTCTGCAGGAATTCATAGCCGTCAGCCAGCTGCGAGGATCCACCCAGGGGAAGATCCTGTGTTTTTATGGCCCCCCTGGGGTCGGCAAAACCAGCATTGCCCGTTCCATTGCCAGAGCCCTGAACAGAGAGTATTTCCGCTTCAGTGTTGGAGGGATGACTGATGTAGCAGAAATAAAAGGACACAGGTCAGTGTAACTTCACCAGTTTCTCTCTCCAGCAATTTTGACTCATGTTGTCAAAATGGGAACCTGGCTGAAGTCGGGCAGCGTGTGTCATTTTCATCTCTGTTCTGCCAACCCTTGCTGACAGGAGTTGGGATATAGGAAGAGATGAAAGGGATAGCAAAAGGCAGAGTTTGGAACATAATTGTGTTCATCTCTCTAAGTGCAGTAGCTCCCTGCTGCTTGTATATGTTTTTAGGAGATTTTGGAAAAGCTGAGTGAGCTACCCAAAGCGTTGGGAGTGATGCCAGAGGCCAGTTCCTGTGTGTCTGTAAATGCCAGCACTGGACAAGGGTGACAGTTCGAACAGGGTCATTCACGAGTTCAGGTGTGATGGAGAATTCATGGAGAATAATCCGGGGGGAGGTGCTGCATGAGGAGAACTTGGGAACAAGAGTGATTGTGGGGAGAGCGAAAAGAATACAAAAATCAGTAAATCCGACCCTGCCATGGGTTTATTTTCCTTTCACGTATACCTGAAAACAAAAGCAGCAGCATTTTTGAACTAGGAAGAGTAGCTGTTCTGCAGCGTGAATTGAACCCGCAGGCTTTTGCCCTGTGCGATACACAAGTGGAAAGGAGTATTTTACATCCTTTTCTGGGTGTGCTCTGCTCTGGGCCTCTCTGCATTCACTGTTACTCTCCATGAGGCTCTGCTTCTGCCTGTTCCTGATGGCAGTTCCCTCCAGCAGAAAGGTGATGTTTTCTTGTTCGCGGTTTGTTCCTTCAGTGTATCTCTAGGTTTACACTCATCTTCCTTTTTTGGTCTCTAATAAGCAAGGGAATTAAACGTTCCCTTTTATTACGTTTCTTTACCCGAAAACCAAGAAGTCACTATTCAGACAGCTCTGTTCTGAGCCTTACCTTTTTGCTTCCCTCTAATTAAAATGGTTAAAACTAAAGATAAAAACTGCAGTCTGGGTGTATTCTGCCAAAGCTTGTCGTCTGCTCTCTGCTAGAAACAGATGAGAAGGGTCTTGGTGCTAAGCGTGGTGTCGGAGAAAGCTTTTGGTAGATGTAGAAGAAATACAGACTTGTTTCCCAGCAGGATATACCTGTTCCATCAACTGCATGCTGTGTTGTGTGATGTGTGCTGTACGATGGATCCCTAAATACAGTCTCTGGTAAAACAGGAGGACGTATGTTGGAGCAATGCCAGGAAAAATCATCCAATGTCTGAAGAAGACCAAGACAGAGAATCCACTTATACTGATAGACGAGGTGACGTATCTGATCTTTCTTCTAATTTTTGCTCTTGAAAGTGTGTATTGATTCTTGCCCCCGAAAGGCAAGGTGAAGCAGTAACTCTCATAAAAAATCCCAGGGTGTTTTTATTTATTTAAATGAGGCTTAGGTCTTGATTTCTTTGACAGTGATATCTTAGACCCTTTGTTTTTTCTTCCTATAACAGACTTCAACTTTAATGAGAGGAAACCTTTTAGCAGCCTTCCAGGATCTGAAGGGAGCTCCAGGAGAGCTGGAGAGGGACTCTTGGTCAGGGAGTGGAGGAACAGGACAAAGGGGAAGGGTTCTAAATTGGAAGAGGGGAGATTGAGATGAGATGTTAGGATGTTCTTTGGTGTGAGGGTGGTGAGACCCTGGCCCAAGTTGCCCAGAGAAGCTGTGGCTGCCCCATCCCTGGAGGGGTTCAAGGCCAGGCTGGATGGGGCTTGGAGCAACCTGGTGTGGTGGGAGGTGTCCCTGCCCAGGGCAGGGGGGTTGGAACTGGATGATCTTGATGGTCCCTTCCAGCTCTAACCATTCTGTGATTCTATATTAGGGAAGTGGTATAAGCCAGCACCCTGTAGTCTTCCCACTGTGGACTAAGTATTCTGGTCTGTGCCTGCAGCTTTGCTTAACATGTAATAGCCCACTAATCCACCAGAACTCACGGTTTTCTGATTGTTTGCACACTCCTGAGAATTCATGGTACTTCTCTACAACACCGCTGAAGTCCCGTGCCTTGTCAGGCGTGTCACGTGCTCACGTGGTGGGACAGTGGGGACTTGAGTGACGGCACAGAAACTGATGGACTGGAAGTGGCTGTTTATGAGCAAACACATGAAGATTTTCAGATGGAGCCTTTAAAGAATCTTTGAGAATTTATTGTGGTGAGAAACTTCTTAGGGCGTTTAAAGTTTTTCTCCCATAGGTTGATAAAATAGGAAGAGGATATCAAGGGGATCCATCCTCAGCCCTTCTAGAGCTATTGGACCCAGAACAGAACTCCAACTTCTTGGATCATTACCTTGATGTTCCTGTGGATTTATCGAAGGTATTTCTCTCATCTGCAGAGATTGTAGAGCTGGAATCTGTGAATGTGTATGAACACGGAGATGTCCTGTCCATGAAAAAATGCTGATGTTTTAGTTAGAAAAGGCAGTTTGTCTACTTTGTAATGATTGGCAGAGTTGCCATCAAGTGAGGTGGCCTTATCCTGCTGTCAAGCTGTTGAAATTGCTTCTTATTATACATGGTTGTACTTTTTGTGGAGCTTGCATTAATTGCAGTATCGATGGATTAGAAATATGTATAAATAATTGGTCACTCGGTGCTAACTAGCAGGTAGAAATAATTTAAAGTGAGATCTAGATTTCCCCAGGCAAATAGTTTGCTGGTCCATATTGGACCATTCCAACTTCCCAGTTTGTGCTGTGTGTCTTTCTAAACGCCTGTTCTGGAACATTCTACTACATAGTTTTAAAATCCAAAGCTTTTGCTGTAATAAAAACTAGGTTCCGCAGAGATCTTGCTCCAGGCCTTCAGACAGAGAAACGGAGAACTGAGGAACTGTTTGGGGTAGAGCAGCAGGTTAATGAAATGGCTTAATAGGATGGTGTAATATTTCTAGGTCCTTTTTATTTGTACTGCCAACGTGACGGAAACCATTCCCGAGCCACTGCGGGATAGAATGGAAGTGATCAACGTATCGGGATACGTAGCAGAAGAGAAACTTGCCATTGCAGAGGTAAGAGGAGCCAGTGATGCCCTGTGAATTGCATCGGGTGCAATGTTTCTGGCAGATTCAGACTTACGTATTTAAATCCAACTGTGTCCAAAAAAAAATCAGGCACGTGGCATTTTTGACAGAGCTCCAGTGTAAAGTAACACTGGAAAGTTACTTTAAAGTAACACTGGAAAGTTACTGTAAAGTAACTCCAGTGTTCCACAGCATTGAGCTAAGAGCAGAATGAAGTTGGGTGAATGGTTCCATCAGGCTTTTGTTACAAATACTAACAGGAGAGTATGGGGGATGATTTCTTTCAGAGGTATTTGGTCCCTCAAGCACGGGTTCTGTGCGGCTTGGATGAAAACAAAGCCAAAATCACATCGGATGTCCTGACTGTTCTCATCAAGCAGTACTGCAGAGAGAGTGGGGTGAGGAATCTGCAGAAACAAGTAGAAAAGGTGAGGGAAAGTCGCGTGTAACCGTGACCACCACGCTTCAGCCTTCTACACAAACAGCTTTTTCTACACAAACCAATTACTGTCTCGCTCAGGTATTGAGGAAATCTGCCTATAAAATTGTGAGTGGAGAAGCAGAGACGGTCCAAGTAACACCTGAAAACCTGCAGGACTTTGTAGGAAAGCCCATCTTCACGGTGGATCGCATGTACGAAACCACTCCTCCAGGAGTGGTGATGGGTCTGGCCTGGACAGCTATGGGTAAGACAGAATGACTAGGTTAATGCCTACGTTTCCATATAGTTTTCCAAAATTGAATGTGATAGTAGGGAAAATCCAGTTTGGCTGAGTCCAGTGAAGTTAACTGGTATCAGTAAAATTAACTTCTGTGGCATTTTAGATCCTGATGACTTCTGCCTTGAATAAGGGACCCGTTCTTGCTCCCTTACCCAGGCTCATTTTACCTTCTGGCCAGCATTTTCTCTTTATGCTCCGTATCTCATCTGAATCACATACATTAGGAACAGCAATGGCTAAAAGCCACCCTTTTCAGAGAGGACAAGATCGTGTCTGCTGCCTTGAAAGGAAGGTGTCATTCTGCCTCCTGGCACAGCTGGGGCCTGCTGTATCTTCAGTGATGCTGCAGCGCTGACCTGCCCTTCCATGTCACGGGCAGATAAGGGTATTCTGGCCCTCTGTTGGGGTGGGGGCAGTCGGCCAAGTACTGCTCATTGGCTTGCTCCCCTGGTTAACCTTGGGGGTTTATGTGCATCACGGTATGGAAACCAGTACGGAAAGCCAGCTCGGGGCAAATGTTAGGACCCCTGTATGTGCTGATTGACCTTGTGCAGTTGAGAGAAATTAGACGTGTATTTACTCTCACTTATGATGCTGGAAAGCTGAACTGGCTAAAAGTGTGTTAGGGTTGAGCTCATCTTACTTTTTGGCTCTGAAGAACTTGAAACTGTTAGAAGAACCGATTTAGCGCAGAAGAAACCCCACAAAACAGGGGTTGCATCCATTATTGGTGGAGTGTGAAGTCCAGAGAAGCAGTGAAGGGAGAGCGCTGGTGCAGCGCTGCTGAGACCTCTGGCCTTCCTGAAGGAGGAGCAGATTTCAACTGCTTTTTATGCAAGAGTTAATTTCTCCTCGGAGATCCCCATTTCTAAATTCCTGACGCTGCTTCTGCATCACCCAAACCTTCTGGTTTGATTTTTTTTCCTTTAAACTTTTCTCAGGTTATTGTTTTTCTTTACTTTCTTAGGAGGTTCCACTCTGTTTGTCGAAACATCCCTGAGGCGACCCAAAGACAAGGAGAACAAGGATGGGTCCCTTGAAGTAACGGGGCAACTGGGAGATGTCATGAAAGAGAGTGCCAAAATAGCTTACACATTTGCAAGAGCCTTTCTTATGCAGAAGGACCCCAACAATGACTTTCTCGTGTCTTCCCATATCCACTTGCACGTGCCAGAGGTAAATGGATGCGGAATTCGGAGCGTGCATAGCGGCTGGGCTGGTTTGCTCCCCTAGACACAAAGCTGGAAAGCACCAAATTTGTCCCTAGGCTGTGCAGAATGACCTCTTTTAGCAGTAAAACCTACAAAAAGATGATTTTCCTCAGGATCCTGTGAAAGGATTTGAGCATGTGGTGGGACTATGGGGGCTTAGTGCTCTAAGGAATCCCTTGGTTGTAGCTGTTGGCCCTGTAGTGCGGGTGGGGAAGCCGTGGTGTGGAGTGTATCGAATTTGGAAGTTTAGCTCTGTGTTCCCAGGCCTTCAAAACGGCTTCAGGTCACTTACAGGTAATTGAAAATACCACGTGTGGTCTCTGTGCCGTGGGTCCTCGTCCGTATAATGGCAGCGATTGCATTTTGACAGTGCTTGGGACATCGACAGCTCAGCGGGGCTCATACGATGCGTAACGGGCCTTGGGCAGGTGCTTTACTGAAGACCAAGCTTGGACCATCGCTGTACCCAGGCTTTGCTTCTGAACTGTTGCGTGCTTTAACCTGTCTCCTTGCTGCATCTTGCTCCCTGGGTCTGTCGAGGTACTCAGTTGTTACCTGCGTGTTCATTTCCTAGAGGATTTGAAAAGAGCAGACACTATCTCTGCCTCCACTTCTCCTCGAACATTTCTTCTGCTCTTCCCTCAAAGACCCATTTGATGTCAGATAAATGCAGACTCTCACTAGTTTAGGCCTGGATTTGGTTGGGTTTTCTAAACCAAACAATCTTTCTGCCTTGAATGCTTTTCGGTATGTGAGACCCCACCTGGAGTCCTGTGTCCAGCTCTGGAGTCCTCAACAGAGAAAGGACATGGACCTGGTGGAACGGGTCCAGCGGAGGGGCACCAAGATGCTCCGAGGGCTGGAGCCCCTCTGCTGTGAGGACAGGCTGAGGGAGCTGGGGCTGTTCAGCCTGGAGAAGAGAAGGCTCCGGGGAGCCCTTGGAGCAGCCTTCCAGGATCTGAAGGGAGCTCCAGGAGAGCTGGAGAGGGACTCTTGGTCAGGGAGGGGAGGGACAGGACAAGGGGGAAGGGTTCTAAACTGGAAGAGGGGAAATTGAGACTGGATATTAAGAAGAACTTCTTTGCTGTGAGGGTGGTGAGGCACTGGAAGAAGTTGCCCCGAGAAGCTGTGGCTGCCCCATCCCTGGAGGGGTTCAAGGCCAGGCTGGATGGGGCTTGGAGCGACCTGGTGTGGTGGGAGGTGTCCCTGCCCAGGGCAGGGGGGTTGGAACTCGACTCTTCCAACTCTAACCATTCTGTGTTTCTATGATAGGATTCTATGATTGTCCTCCACTATGTTGTGGCTCTAGATGCCCTCTTCCCTTGTGCTGCTGACCTCTGGTACTTGTTTCCATGGTTGGCTTAGGTCAACAAAAAGCTTCATAGTGTTCCTGCTCTGTTTTTCGCTTGTGCTGCATAGTCAGAGCCTGATGAGTGTTGTGGTGGCATCAGGCCAGGAACCAAAGTGTAGGCTCATGGATTATTCCTCATGAATAAGATGAGGATGTCGTTAATAGATCAGCGCATTCAAACAGCAGGATCCCATCGGTGACACTTTCACAAAGTCCTTTGTGAGGCCCTTGACAAAGGGGCTGTGTTAAAGCAGCAGTGACAAAGGTGTTGTCTGGCTTCACTACCCTTTGAACCAGCTAAAAGCAGGGGCCTTGTGTCCTTTTATGTTTTTTTTATTTTTTTAAACAGGGAGCAACGCCAAAGGACGGACCAAGTGCAGGGTGTACGATAGTAACAGCTTTGCTGTCGCTGGCCATGAATTGCCCCGTGAGGCAGAACGTGGCCATGACTGGAGAGGTGTCATTAACTGGAAAAATTCTTCCTGTTGGTGGAATCAAGGAGAAGACGATTGCGGTAAGAGCTCTTACCTTGTCTCTGCGCGTCATTGGTGGGACAGAGCCCTGGATTCGGCTCAGCAGTGACTGGGACAGCCAGAGTGAGTGATTGCTCCTGTGGTGGGAGAGGCAGTGGTTCGGCAGACACTGCGGAGAAGCATCTGGGGGAAAACAGGTCTCTGGCTGTGAGGAAGGAGATGGGACCCACCCATCTGGGGGCTTGGGGAGTTCTCATCCTTGGTTGATACCTGTGAGTGATGCCCTTGCTGCTCTCTAAAGAAGAGTAAAGCCCAACCATGTTCTTAACCATTCTTATTCTTGCTTTCTAAAATGGGAGTGTGTTTCTGGTGGATTGATGGATTTCTAGGACTCAAGAGGCTGCATCATTATTCTTTTCCCTGTAGGCGAAGAGGGCAGGCGTTACCTGCATCATTCTGCCGTCAGAGAACAAAAAGGATTATTACGACCTTGCTGGATTCATTACGGAAGGACTGGAAGTGCATTTTGTCGAGCACTACAGGGAGGTGTTCGATACAGCGTTTTCAAAGCTGGATTCTGCTGGAGGATGATGTTCCTCAGCCCGATGGGTGGAACCTGGTCTCTCCCCTGCCCAGACACAGATGACCTGGGACAAGCCTGAAGAGGGACATGGAGCTATTGCTGCTGCGCAGCTGCTGAAATGAATTATGGCTTTGGTAGAATAAAGGATTTCTCACTCTTTAATATTGAATTATGACCTATTTCCAATAAAACTGTGAAACTCTACCTATGAATCGGAATATGGATTGGCCACCCGCAGTGGAGCTAGTCTAGCCTCTTAATTAGAGATGTTTTCATTACTTCACTGTAGTTCTAAGTATCTGCTGAGGGAAATGTTAACTCTATAGAGCTGGAGCTATGATTCACGTACTTCAGCATTCCTGGTGGAGTCAGGCAGCTCTCAGAAACCATCTCAGCCTCTGCTCGGCTGGAGGGGAAGCTGAGAAATTGTGGGATGCCAGTTCAGCAGAGCGAATGTGTTCAGCTGGAAGGGGGACACAGTCCTCCTCCAGACTGGAGCACGGGCCAGTGCCATCAAAAACACCACCAGGCTGAGAGAGAGCAAACCTGGACTGAAGAGCCACGGCCTCTGCGGCTGTTACGGTCACTGAGCAAGAAGAGGAACTAAATGACTGTTGTACTGCAGTAAACACAGCTTTTTACCCAAACTCAAGTACTTCATCTTAACAGCAAATGCTAGAAAAACATTTTAGGGGAGGTTACGTGAAGTTACATGTGGTTATATGAAGTCTAGTTGAAATGTATTTCTCTGTGCAAGACCAGTGCTTGTCCTGTCTCCCAGCTCAGTAGCCCTTGGTGAAAAACAAAGAGTCATCCCACTGCAATTCAGGGAGCTCTTCATTCTCTCTCACGGTTTGATCACACGCCGCAGAAAGCGGGATGTGAATGGAGGGTACAAGGGGAAATGCACGAGCAAGAAAAGCTGCGTGAGGTTGAAGCACCCCGAGGAATGAATGAGTGCAGAGTTGTTACCATTTTCAGCAGCCGTTTTTCTCCACTGACTTTTCTCCTGCCACTGGCTGGAGTCAGAGGTGGTGGAAGGTACTGCAGCCTTCACGGGCTTTTAGCTATTGCAGAGGCTTCCACGTCCTGAGAAAGGCTTAGCTCTGCAAGGTCTGGAGGAGGGGGATTCCCCCTCCAGTGTATCGCTGGGCAGAACCAGCAACTCCAGTATCAGCAGCTGCAGTAAAATAAAACAGCAAGTTCTGGGTCACTGCCATTCAGGTCCTCACCAGCACAGTCGGTCCCTCGGTGTCCCCAGGAGCACCCTGTTCCTACAGGCTGCAGCAGATGGACCATTAACAGTCACTACACCTTTTGTGAGAAAGGACTTTATTGAGTTACAGACCATACAACTCAATCCTTCTTTGCAGCAGCTTTCCTCATGGCTGCCAGGACATTGCTGAGTTCTTCCCGCTTCCGCTTGGCCCGAATGTGAGTGCCAACCTGCAGGGGAAAGAGCGTGCGGTCAGCATCCAGCCCGGCAGAGAACAGGGAAACTGCTTGGCTGCTGAGGCGGGCACCAGAGGCTTTGCTCAAACAGGAGAAGGTCGGTGTGGGCTCACACCCCACCCCCTCAACTGGCCAGCCAGGACTCCTTGGCATCACATCTCAGCAGAACTTCTACTCCAGAATTATCTGAGGCAAGGAAAAAGCTGCTTTCCGCTCTCACAGCTACCCCCAGTGAAATTCGTTTCAAGGCACCCAACCTCCATCAGTGTTGCTCTCTTCCTCCCCGCACCAGATTGACCAAGAGAAAAACAGCAAGGGAAGGTGAGATTCCTGTAGCTCAGGGCTTTCTCGGCAAAGTGCCTTCATGCTCATCTCCCTCTTTCCCACCCAACTCAAGAGACATTCCCTCCACTCCTTCAGACACACACCAGTAACTTCCCAAACAACTGAAAAAATAAGAGTGGTAAAAAGCAAATCATCTGTAGAGAAAGGCAGAAAACAACATTTGCAAAAGGCAGAGTTCGTGCTGTCCTCATTAAGGTGCTGGATTGACCCACCCGTTTCTTTATGAACTTCAGAGCACGTTTATCTTTGGAAACTTTCAGCAATTCCATAGCGCGTCTCTCGTAGGGTGCGAAGCCACAGACTTCCCTGATCATGTCTCGCACAAACTTGGTGTGTTTGGTCAGGCGCTGTAGGAAAAGG
>VZRU01000923.1:9278-21744 GCA_013398155.1 Pedionomus torquatus
ACCTGAACGTTTTGTTCGTTCGGCTCGCGTTAGGCAGGTCCAGCCCGTCTGCAAGCGGGGCAGCACGTCCCCCTGCGCCCGCGACCCACAGCACCCTGCCTTGCAGCTCACACAGGACACCCAGCCCGGTCTGCAGCACGCGTGCCAGGACCAACACGCAGCCCGTTGCACGGGGTGCGCATGGGACGTGCGCCCAACCCGCCATCTTCACCCAAACACATGTGGCACGGCGTATGACCTGTGCGTGGCATGTGCATGAAGTGATGCATGCATGATGTGATCATCTGCACAAGTGTCACAGGACCTGCACGCACATGGGACAAGGGACCGGCGTGGCATTGGTACCCGCAGTATTTCTGACACTCCGCTTTGCAGACTGCGATGTGCAGGACCCATGGCCGTGTTCCCATGGCATGACAGGCACCTGCAACATGCTAGGCACATGCATCCCACCCGCACGTTCCTGCTGGGGAAGGGCATCCTGGCCCTTGTCCCCCAGCAGCGCTGCGTTGCTGTAGCAGGTGTGGGGAGCCCTGGCAGCCCTGCCCTGGCACAGCACTGGCCCAGGGTGGAGCTTGCTGGGCTCTGCCAAACACCCAGGTAGGTCTCAATGGTCTGCTGGCATCAAAGGGGAGCTTTAGCTGCTGACAACAGTGCAGGCAGTAGGGAAGGGAGGGCAGGAGCAGGCAGGGCAGAGGATGGAGGGATGTTGCATCATCTTCTACAAACCTCTGCTCAGGTTCTATCCCAGTCCTTCCAGGGTCCATTTGCCTATGTGCTGGGCTGCCCTGGGCAGCTGTTGCCTGCTGCTCACCCTCACCTTGAAGGCCGGGTAACAGCTCCTCTGCCTGTGCTTCTGGAAGTGTATGGGGGTTGTGGATCTGGCAAGCTGAGGTGTCTCTTCCAGGATAGCCCTGTGCACTCCTTGCTTGACTCACAAAGTGCAGTGTGGTTCTTGATCCAGACTCCTGTCCCATCCCACATCCTGTCTTGTCCACATCCTGTCCGGCACAGAGACATTCAAAGTCCAGGGTGGCTCCTAGCCCAAGGGAGACAGCAGGTCGTCCTGGAGAGTGAGGAAATGGGACAGCAATGGACCTGCTTTCCTCCCAGCATGTTGTCTGGGGGCTGTAAAATGCCCCATATCTTCCTGCCTAGCCGTGTCCACAATTTCTCTGACAGCCCCAAGCATGCTCCTGCCCTGCCCAAGAGATGCCACTCCCAGGTGCTCCCCATCAGGCACAGGCATTTCTCTCTAGCTCAGGATCCAGCTCTAGCCCTGCTGAAATCAGGGATGTGCTGAGTTTACAGGTGGGTCCCGAGCCCTTAGAATCATAGAGTCATAAAATGGTTTGTTTGGGTTGCAAGGGACATTAAACATCATCTAGCTCCAAACTCTCTTCCTGCAGCCTCTCTGCCAACACCACAAGAGCTGAGCCCAGCCCCACACTGTGGATGGAGGAGAGGCTGGAGGCAAAGAAGCCTGGGAGTGTGCCAAGGGATAGGATGATTCCTGCTGCTTTCCCTCATCTCCATTTGATCCATGTGCAGGACAAGGCTCAGCAGCCCCTGCCCTGGAACAAGAGAACCCTGCTCCTTCCCTGCAGTGTCCCTGCAAGGGATGGAGATAAGGTACCTTCCGGGCTCCCTTCCTGGGAAGATGCTCAGAAAGTTTCCAGTAGCTGGTATGGAAGAGCACTAAAATCAAAGAGCATCTCCAGGGGTGCTGAGCTCTCCATGTCTCTCCAGAGCAAAGAACTTGTCCTAGCCTGGGAACAACCACCACGTGGTTTGGTGACTGGCCATCATGGTGACCACAGACCACATTTCAGGCTCTGTCTCCTGCCACCGAGCCTGGCAAAGTTGAAAAGCTGAGAAAGCACAACACATGCCCTGATACAGACAACCCCCTGCAGTCGCCCCACTTGGGCTGGGATCAAACAGAGTACGATTAATAACACTGAGCAAAGCCAGACCCTGCTGCCTGCACTGCTCCAGCCACCGCACGTGCGTCCTGGCGGGGGCAGAGCCCGGCCGAGATGGTATCTGGCCAAGCAGGATAGCAGAGATGCTGCCCGGCCGCCTCACTCTGTCTCAGTGACTCCATGCACCACTGGGTTGCCATGCACTCTGGCACAACCCCACGCCCTGTGGGATCCATGTTGCACCCTATAGATAGCCCAGGTGCTCCAGAAATGCTTTTTCTTTTTTTTATTTCCCCCAGTTTTTCAGGGTATCCCAGCAATAGCCAGTGAGCCAGACCCTGTGCTGACACCAGCCGTGGGTCTGTCCCCAGAGCAGCATGTGTGTCCTCAACAGGGGAAGGGGAGACCCACAAGTGACAGGGCTAGAAATTGCTCCCCCTGCATCTTTCCAACCAGCTGCCCCTGTCACAGCCCTTCCAGCCCGGTGACACTGGGAAGCTGTGGCACCCTGCAAAGCTGGGGTTGGCACTGGGAAGCCATGTTACCCTATGGGCTGTGTTGCCTGGGGTGGCCCTTTGGCAGGTTAGCACCCACTGGAGAGCTGACCCCTGCACTGGGCACAGCTGGGGGCCTTAAACACCCACATCTCCCACATCAGAGCTGGCAGCGGTGCCAAGGGCTGTGCCCGGCTGCCATGGGATGAGGCACAGGGGGGTGATGCTGCCTCTGCTGTACCGTGCTGTCCCCCTACCCTGCACAGCCATTTGCACGGTGCTGGGGACCAGGGGACCTGGGCTGGGGATTTGCATGGTGCAGCTCTGCCCGGGGAGGATTTGCATGAGGAGGGCAGGGGCAGGAGAAGCACTGAGGAGGCAGGATTACCCCGGTCTGCATTTGCATGTAGGTGTAGTTGCATACAGGTGTGCATATATGTATGCGTGTGCATTTGCACGTATGTGTTTACGTGTGCGTGTGCTCCGGCTGAGCTCAACCCGTGTGCTGGCCATGCCCCTGCCACATGTGCTGCTCCGTGTCCTGCTGTGTGTGTGTGCATCGTAGGTAAGGGTGTGCGCAGAGGTGTGCAAAGTTGATGGTTGTCTGCGGGGTGTTGCCTGAGGGCTGCGTGTCCTGCACAGCCCGGATGGGGTGTGACATCCCGGGAGAGGCACCGCTCCGCTGCAGGATGTGGCAGAGGCAGCTGGCTGCCCTCTGCACCCCAGAGTCCTGAGAGGGATCACCAAGGGCTCAGCCGCTGCATGCAGGGCTCTGTGGGCACCCCAGAGTGGTGTGGGTACCCCAAGCCCCCAGCTTTCCCCCACCCAACCTATTCGCTGTGGCTCCATCCTGCCTGGAGGAGATCGCCTGGGCGGAGCAGGAGCTCCTTGCCCCAGGAAGGTCACTCTGTCCCAGCACCACTCTGGGTATCCAGCCAGCTTGACTCCAGTCTGGGTTAAGGAGACTGAAGCTGCTCATGTCCCTGGGCCGGGCTAATGTTGGAGGTTGGGGTGTTGCTGAGCACCGTCCATTCCCTTCAGACTCCCTCAGGTTCCTCCTGGCCAAAGTAAGGACCAAAGCAGGGGTCCTGCACTTGCCATGGTGGGCATGTAACTTCATTCCCAGGCAATGGGTCCATCCCACATGTTCCCAACCTCCTCCCCGTCCCCCACCCCTGTCCCCAACTCAAGCCCATGGGGATAAACAGCCTTTGGCCCAGCTGGCTCCAGGACAAGCTTGTTGCTCTTTGATGGGCAGGGTGGAGGCGAGAAGTGGATCCCAGGTGTGGAGCTGCGTCTTGCTATGGTGAAACAACAGGCTGTCCTGCCCACCCCCAGCTCACTACCAGCCATGGGGAACATCAGGAACAGCATGGGTCACCACCTGGCTTCCCCTCTTCCTGCACTCAAAAGCCACTGGGATAAGGGGACTGGTTTTTCCATTGCCTTGGGAAAGGGCTCTGAACCCTCAAGAACAAAGGGATAAGAAATGAAGGACTCAGGGGTCTGGGGGTGGAAATCCCAGAGCTTGGATGAGTCCCAGTTCTTGGAATGCATTAGCTCCATCCTCCCACAGGGCCTCCAGGGAAGAGGGGAGCGATGGAGGTCACGTCTCCTGGGCCAGCTGGTGGCCATGGGGAGCACGTGAGCAACCTGTCTGGGGGAGCTGAGCAGGGTGCCAGGGCCACTGCTCCTGGTCCAGCTGTTGCTGGCTTTGGGAGCCCCAAGGCAGGATGTTCTGTTCTGGCTGCAGACCCTCGTTCAGCACCCACCTACACTGCCTCCTCAGAGCTGCTGGAGGAGGGGAGCCACCGCTGCCAGGCTTTTCATCTGACTCCTGGACGAACGTCACCCTGACTCGGCACTACAGATGTTGCCGACAGAGGAGTAAAGGAGCACTGGGGTGGAGTGGGACCTTGGCCAGGCGCTAGTTGAGCTGGCATCCCCTGGCTGTGGGGCTGAGGGAGCTGGGGAGGGAAGGTCCAAGGACCACACCATCTCCAGCCCCGTCCTTGCACCCTGCACCCCTATAGCAACACCCCAGGTGCTGTAGGTAAAGCTGGGACCCAGGAAGCTGTGCTCACCCTGTGGTGCCCCTCCAAATATAAAGTGATGTACCGGGGGAGATGCACCTGCAATTGCATCCGGAATGGGCTGGGTGCAGGGCAGTACATGCTCCCCTATCTCCATCACCACTCTCCTGGAACTGGCCTGTGCTGGGCACTGTGTAGGGACAGGCATGTTTCTTCAGGACACAGTACCTACAGGGTACCCTGAGGGAGCCAGATGGGAGCCTTCTGGGGTAATAGGCAGGAGGCTGCAGTGGTTGGCACCAGCGGGCTCCATTTCAGGTCAGGATCTAGACCCAAGGACCAGATAGCATCTTCTTTGCCCCAGTGCCTGGCATCCCCATCTGGGTAGGGTATGAGAGATGTAGGGGGGACAGTAGAGGCTGTGATACCTGCCACCCTGGGGCCCCTTTCAGAGCAACCTGGTTGCATTTTGCCTGGCTGTCAGTCCCACACCAGGGCTGGGCCAGCCCGGGGACACAGCCATTGCCACCTGCTCACACCCAGGCTGTAATCCACAGGCAGGAGTTGAGCAGCTGGTGGAGCCTCCCTGACCTTCAGGTGGGATTAGTCCCCATGGGAACAGTGGGGAGCAGGCAGGTGAGGCCACAGCTCCCCCAGCATCTCCTGGGGACCAAGCAAAGCTGGCAGAGCCAGGGGACTGAGCAAGCCCCCACACCAGGGGCAGCCTGCAGGCAGGACCAGGACCACACAGGGAGTCAGCAGGACAGGTCCTGGATGGGTGGCAGGAAGTGAGCAGGTGTGTCCCCTGAGAGTATCCTTTTTCTTTGTGGGTCTTCACAGGAGCATCTCTGGAGCTGTGGGTGCCATGGGGCAGCGTGAACACCCACAGTACCGCAGGAAGGAGATGAGCAGCGTGCCCCAGGGTAGCCAGCGTGCTGGTGAGGGCAGTGGGTGGGCAGGTCTGGAAAGCAGGTCCCAACAGGGGTACTGGTGGCTGTCTGAGGGCTACAGGTACATGAGGAGAGCAGAGACTGGGGGTATGGGAGTGCTGCATGGAAGACCACCTCAGCAGGCTGTCTGCAAGACCTGGCCATGAGTGAGCATGAGTGGGTACTCCTTGCACTGTTGTGGCCTCCAGTGTGTCCCTGCTCTGCTCCGGCCATTGGAAACAGTTCCCAGAGACCAGTCAGCATCTTAGTCCCCAGTTCCCATTGAGGTCCCTCTCTCACTGCCCACGAGTCCACCGCGGGGACTCATCCTGCCCTGGACACCGTAGGAGCTGGGGCAGGTACCTGCTAAGCTCTGCCACGGGGGAGCCCGAGTGCCTGGGACCTCTGTGTCCCCTCCAGGCACGGCGCGGCTGGCAGCCCACAGCGTGCGTGTGTGCCTGTGTGGGAGCTAATCCCAGCAACATCTGCCAGGCTGTTTGTGATGCTGGGAGTTTCCGGCTGCGGGGAGGGGACAGCCGGGTGCGCGGGGGACACGTGTGTGCGGGCGGGCTGGCGTGTGCTGGGGCTGCCTCTGCAAGGAGGCTTCTGTGGCTGGTATGTGCCCACACACGTGTGCCCTCTGCGGCTAGCAAGGCCTCAGGAGGGGAACAAGTGGCATTGGGGACCTTGGTGAGCTCCTCAGATCCAGGATTTGGGAAACTGGCAGGTAGAAGCGGGGGTTTTGGCTGGGATTCACAAATCTCTGCATGGCCATGTTCAAAGAAGCCCCAAAGGAGAGATGCTTGGGGAGGGGAGTATTTCCATCCTTACTGAGGAGGATCATTTCCCAGGGAAATGAGGCTGGGGGAGAAAGTGGAGGAAAACGTATCTGTGGGGTCGGGTGGGGGGAATGACATGCTGCCCCTGATGTAATCAGCCAGACCCTGCAAATAAAAGCCACCTGTTTCATCCCTGGCAGCAGGAAGCCATCCCCAGAACAAACAGAGCACCAGGCAACTGGAAGAAAGACAAACAGGAGCCGGCACCAGCTCCATCTGCTCCCGCTCGGCCCAGTCCCTGGACCTCCAGCCCATTGAGGTGACAGTGCAGTCCCCAGCAGGGTTCAGGGCAAGGAGAAAGGGGCTAGCAGGGCTCAAGGCGGAGGTAGTGAGGGCTCAGCCCATGGTGTCAGCCAGATGCAGGACCACACACAGCCGTGCTGACTTGGTCAGCTAGCCTGGATACTCAAAATAGTGGAGGGAAATACAGCACTCTGCCAGGAGCCCCAGATGTGGCATCAGCATCAGGATGCCCAGGCAATGCCTACCTCACCTCCCTTAGAGCTGCCTTTCAGCCTACTCAGCTCCCCAAGACGTGCAGCATCCCAGGACCAGCATCTGCACAAGGCACAGGATATAAGCCCAGAGCCGGGGGACCACAGAGGGCATGGTGCGGGCTTGGCATGGAGCACTGGGGTGACCCTTGTCCTCCCGCTGTGGCTGGGGGCTGCTGGCTGCCCGTGCTGTGCCCAGTGGCACTGAGAAACCCGATCTGTTTTGCTAGCACAGGGAACAGACTGAGCCGCCAGCGACGCGGGGACCTTATTAAATTAGCCTATGCAGGAGTCCCTGGGCGAGCTCTACCCTGCTCCCAGAGCCAGTATTTAACAGCTGCCCTTGAGCAGAGTGACTACCTGCCCCCGCACCAGCCTCCCCCCAGCAGATGTGGCTGGGGGCTGGCAGATGACCCAGCCACGGGCACACTGACTCATGACAGGGACCACCTGCAGGTGTTGGGAGATGCCCCGGTGAGGCCGGGCTGTGTCAGCACCCTGGGGTGCAGTGGGGAAGGGCCCTCGGCATGACCCCATGTGAGTCACCCCCCTGATTCGCTGTCCCCAGGTGTGGTTGTGGCACCCGTGTGGCTGCCCCAAAATGTGCCACATGGAGGGTGAGGGGCATCCCAGCCTGTGGGACATGCTGGGAAGTGAGGAAGGGGCACAGCCCGCATCTGGGGATGGGTTTCTTCCCTGCATGCCCCCTAATGCTTTTATGCAAGGGGTTGTGAGGGAGTGATTGAGCTGCCTTCATGCCCCTTGTGGCACAGCACCGGTGCCCCATAGATCCTGTGGCACGCTGTGCAGTGCCCCACACACCTGATATGCACACCCCACATCATCCGCATATCCTGTGGCGCCCCACACCCTGGGGCCCTGTGATACATCCCACAGTGCCCTTCATCCAGACTGCTCTCACACCTCACAGCATCCCAAACTGACTGGTGCCCCCCGCTCCTCCTCACGCAGCCCAGGTGAGGGGCAGCAGTGGTGTGGGGGGCCCCTGCAGTGCACTAGCTCTGCATCATGCCCCATTTTCCCCAAGGTGCTGGGGCTGCTTAAACCTGACCCCCTGCACTTTGAGGGGTGTCCCCAGGCCACCCTGGGCATGCAAGACCCTGGCCAGCAAGCAAGATAGTGTCACTACACCATGTCCCACAGAGACGTCACGCCTTTAGGACTCAAGGGGTCTTCTGTGCATCCAAAAAAGAGGCCATGGCAATTCCACAGCATGCGACTGGTTGTGACGGGAACATATAGCTGGACAGGGTGGGGGGCAGACAGAAGGGGGATGTGTGGGGAGCTGGATGGATGGAGCCAGGCTGTGCTCTCTCCAGCCCCATCGGGGTGGGGTTGGGTCTTGGATGCTGCATCTCAGAATCTGCTCAATTCCTTGCATCCCTCTCCCTCTCTGGGGAGCATCCCTCTCCTCTGCTCCCCGAGGCAGCTCCCAGGGGTGTCTCCTCCCTTGCTATGAGCACCCAAGGCATTGCAAATGGTGGGTCCCCTCCCCAGCCCCTGTCGCCGGCCGGGGCCACCAATGTGCCTTAGCTGGAGCCAGCTCCAACCGCTGCCAGGCTGCACCCTCTGCTGGGATCTGCAGGCATCGGCACAGCCCTGCAGCGAGCCTAAAAGCTGGGAGAGAAACGCTCCCCGATGCCTTGTCGAGCAGTAGGGGGGTGTCACAAAGAATACCCACCGCTTATGCCCCCAACCCATTCCTACTGTCACGCCTCAGCCCCCAATTCTTGCTGAGAACGAGACAGAGATGCCAAACGTCTGAACACCCTCTCCAGTTGCCCATGCTACACCCTCCATCACTGGCACTGCCAGCCTCTCTTGGGATGCTGACTCCATGATCAGGATCCCCAGGAGGGCTGGGGTCTTTCTGGGAAGGTTTGGGATGCTCTAGGCTGGCCTTTGCCAAGAGGCCAGCGTGGCTCCTGCCCAGTTGAAGGTAGAGAATGCCCAGCCTCACCACAGGCATGCAGAGTTGCCTCAAGAAACACTGCTGCCAAGAGACCCTGGGACTTTGTGACTGAACTGGGTGCTCTTCTTCCTTTCCAGCCTGTGTTGGGCTCATCCAGCCCAGTTCCTGGTGAGGGACACTGGGGATGTCTGCATGGCATAGTGCACTCATAGTGCACACATAGGCACCAGGCAGGACTGGTCCTGCTGTCCAGGTAAAGGACAGAGCTGTGCCCAGAGCTGGTGCCCTTCTTCTGTGCGTGGTATCCCCTGCCTGGGTGGGAGGTATGAAGGGAGCTTTTTGCCAGGCCAGGGGACATGCCCAGGGCATTACAAGCGAGAAACATGTAACATGCTGGGGTCCGCTAGTGCCTGGTCTGCAGCCAACAGGACCTCCACAGGGTGTTACATATCTCCCAGAGCTTGAACTGACCAAGCTGTGGCTGTACCAACATGTTCTCCACCCCTCTTGCTCTCTGTAACCTTCTCTCACCCGACACGTAGCTCTGCCTTGTGCAGCCTGAGTCCCTGCCCTGCCCTGACACCTCAGGACATGCAAGTCAGAGCCTCACCAGAGGAGGGACTCACGGTGGCAGAGCCACAGGCAGAGGGGCAGATGCAGCCCCAGATGAGCCCCACATCCCAGTCCCAGGACATCAGTGTCCAGCAGCTCCCAGCTGGCAAATCTCCGCTTCACCCTGGCACCTCCTTCCCACCAGCCTCGACCCTGGCAAAGGCTGTGGGTGCCCTGGGAAAGGCTGGCTCCCTAATCCCTGGGCCAAGCGGGGACATTGTCCAGGGGCAGAAAGGAAAGCAGCGCGTCAGGCCCTTTGCCCATTGTGCCCTGAGCCCTGCGCAAACACAGCCCAGCACTTTCATTGTCAGCCCCCCGGGGTGCGGGGGGGCTGCTCTCGCCACACTGCCTAACTGGAATGGACAGCCGGAGTCTGGGGTGGGTGCCCACACCCGCCACCCCCCCCATCCCCTGCCTGCTGACACAGCTCCCTGCCCGCCTGCACCATCGGCACTTCGGCACCCGCCTATAAAGGGCGAGGGGAGAAGCCGGCATCGGCACCGCCACCTCGCCTCTGTGCCCTGCTGACCAAGTAAGTACCAGGCTGTGAGCCCTCAAGCCCCACCACTGCACAGGCGCTGCCATGCTCCCTTTGCCCCCTCCCCAGCACCAAGACCCCCACCCAAACGCACACTCTGGGGAAGGGCAGGCCATGGGGGGCTGCGTGGCACAGCAGGAGTGGGCAGTGTGGGCAGGGGGGATGCTGACACCCATCTTTGCAAGGGCTGGGTTGCATGAGGCCAGGGCTGCGCCTCACAACCACATCTGAGTGGGGGACACTGCTGCCCACCCTGCACTGGGTACGGTGCTACTGCACCTGGCCAACCCCGGGAGTCATCCCAGGGAGCCTGGAAGCAGAGAAAGGGAGGCAGCCCCAGAGACAAGGCATGGAGAGATGGGGCATTGCAAGTGCCCTCTGCAGCTTGGGGGTCGCCAGACAGAGATCCCACAGCACCATGGGAAGGGGAATGGGAAGTGTCACCCATGCCAGCCTGGGAAGGCAAGGGACCAGTGGCATGGGATGGGCAAGAACAGCACCACAGGCACCCCGGTCTCAGCAGCAGGCAGTGGGGAGGCTGGGGTTTGATGGTGGGTTCCTTCCCGGGGTGATGTGTGGGACTCTGCCAGCAGCTGAGAGACCTGCATGACCAGCAGCGAAGCCATGGACACCCTGGGGCAGTACAAGATCACAGTGTGGGAGGAGGAAAGCTTCCAGGGCAAGCGCTGCGAGTTCCTCATGGAGTGCCCAAGCATCATGGAGCGTGGCTTCCGCAAGATCCGCTCCATCAAGGTGGAGTCCGGCCCGTAAGTGCCCCACCAGCCCCGTGAACCCACTGCTTCCAGGGGACTGTCAGGAGCTGCCTTAGAGCCAGGACACCCGGGTCCTTCCTCAGCTCCAACACAGCCTCATCGTGCGATCTCCCTCCCTGCACTCCTTGTGTGGTGCCTCAGATTCTCTATCTGCTGAGCCAAAGTGTGGGTCGGAGGCAACAGTGTGGGCCTGGGCAGGGGGGTCCCACTCTCAAATGGGATGTTTGCTGCTAGCAAGGACCCCAGCCTCCACGACAGACCCATACCCTGCCAGGATATCTCCATCTCCCACATGGGGAGAAGCTGGTCTTGGGCTGAGATCTGGGGCTGTCGTGCATCCCTGAAGGCTTTCCTCCTCTCCCCTCCAGCTGGGTGGGTTTCGAGTACCCTGAGTACCAGGGGCAGCAGTTTATCCTGGAGAAAGGTGACTATCCCCGGTGGGAGGCCTGGAGTGGGAACAGCGGCTACCGGACCGAGCACCTCCTCTCCTTCCGCCCCGTCAAGTGTGCGGTGAGTTCTGGGGACCCCAGTGCAGGCAGAGCCTCCCTTCAACATCCCAGCATGGAGGGAGAGTGGATGAGGGACAGATGGGAGGACGGGCTAGGTGGGAGGTGGGATGGAGGGGTGAGACGTGCATGGAGGTGCAGTAGGATGGAGCCGTAGCTGCACCCACCAGCTCCTGCCTCCCTGCAAGGATCCTGGGATGCTCTTTAGGCTTACAATTTAGCATGAGACACTGTCCCACCTCCTTCTACTTTGTGTGTTGGAGAGCCACCTCCCAGGCTGGGGCCCCAGGCCTTTGTACCCTCCTGCCCCAGATACCTGGGGATGGGGTGAGCTGAGACTGCGGGGTGCGGGGCGCGTCCCCCCTCCCGCCTGGAGTACCCAAGCAGTGCCCAGGCAGATGCAGCCTCTATCGCTCCATCTGCAGAGACACTGGTGCTCGCAATAGCGGCACGTCTGCGCCTCTGAGCGGGGGGGTCCCCCCCAACTTTTAATAATCACCAGGCAGATATGCTTGGGCTTTAATAAAGGGGATGCGATAAGATCACTCCTTACTGGCAGGACTGCTCCTCAGTGCAGATAGATGCGTGTGGGGGCTGGGCATGGGGGACAGTGCCGCATCGCTCAGTGTCCCAGCCATTAACCCTTCGGTGCCCAGCATCCAGCAAAGCCCCACAGAGCCAGAAGAACCTCTCTCAGCAGTCTGCGTGTTCGTGCAGCCCTCTTGCAGCCTCGGAGAGTGCAAGGATGCTGAGGGCAGGGGCCTGTATGGGTGAGGAGGATATGGTTGTTGTCACCCTCCCTGCAGCTGTGCATGGGGACCACAAAGACATGAGAGCAGCATCTTCTGGACATCCCTGGGGTGTCCCAATGAAAGGGTGCCAGCCTGAAGGACACCCCCAAGCCTTGCACTGAAGCCAGGCATGGTCCCAGGCCTCTCACTGTGCCTTGGCATGCATCCTCCAGATGCCACATCCCCTATCCCTGCCCTAGCCACACCATCCTTGCTGACCCCTCTCCCTCCACAGAACCACAATGACAGCAAAGTCATCCTCTATGAGGCGGAGAACTTCCAGGGCCACAAGTTTGAGCTGAGTGACGACTACCCCTCGCTGCAGGCCATGGGCTGGGGTAACAAGGAGGTGGCATCCATCAAAGTGAACTCCGGAGCGTGAGTCCCACCAGAGGGGAGTGGGGCACTGGGGGCCAAGAGCAAGGGTTCAGCAAGCACCTCCCTCCTGTATAGCCCCAGGGAATTGAGACCCCAAAAAGGAGAGGTGCCTGCCTGCTCCCCTTCCCTTGAAAATCCAAACTGTGGGGTGTTTCCTGTCCCCCCAATTCACAGGGCTAGCAGAGGAAAGGGATGGGATGGGATGGGATGGGATGGGATGG
>VZRU01000923.1:42898-72741 GCA_013398155.1 Pedionomus torquatus
GCTTGCCCGGTGCTCCCCGCCGGGGCGAGGGTTCTGCGACCTGCGATGCTGTCCCGGTCCCTCAGCCCTCTGGACGTGGGGAAGCCCAGAGGAGAAGGGGCACAGGAAGGGTCGGGAGGGGTGGCTGCCTGGGTGTCTTCTCAACTTGGCTGTTCTCACCCGGGTCCTGCTCTGTATTCTTACCTACAAGATGAGGAATGGACCTTCCCAGACCATCAGAGTGTCCCCCCCACCCCCCTCAAATGGTGCTAGGGAGACACAGTGGGAAAGAAAAGCCCTGGGCAATGCCAGAGGGGAGGGTGAGAAAGGATGAAGAAGCCTGTGAGTGCGTGCTGGGGGAGCAGTAGGAGAAGGCTTGAGGCTGGGGAAAGGCTGGCTGTGACTTGACAGCTGCCATGAAGGGACTAGGCTTGGCAGGGGAGCTCCAGTTCTTCTGAGAACCAGCCGGACCCTGGGTGTGGCTCTGCAGGGAGTCAGGAGCATCCCCCAGCACCTGCTGTGTGTGCACTAGGTCCCCCACCCACTCTGCCTCTTCCCCTTTAGCTCTGAAGGGGGGATCTCCCACCACGCTGAGAGTCACCAACATCAGGCCAAAGTCAGGGACCTTTGAGAAAGGGGCCTCCTCCAGGTCCTCAAGGCAAGACCAGCCAGCCCTTCTGCCCAGGGCTCCCAGAGCCCTTGGGGGAGGGGGGAAGAGATGCTGCACTTCTACATCATTGCAAAATGGGATGTGATAAACCAGCCATGTGCACACAGGCTGCTTTTCCCTCTCCAGATTCAGGATGCCAGGGGTGAAAACTGCACTCTGTGCTCGCTGCCTCCCTGCCCCTTGCAGGAAGATTCCCCTTGTATTTCTCATGAGCTGGAGGATGGGTTCCGCAGCTCTGATGGCTCTAGCGGGTACCAGGCATCCATTAGGAACAACACTCCCCAATCGCTGGGACTGCTCCTGCATGTAAAACGCCGGGAGAGGCAGCTGGGAAGGGTTTCAGGGAGAATGTCTCAATGATGCATTTTGATACAGCATTTTATGTGTGAAATGAACACATGTTGGTGCCAGGATGTTGCTGCTGTCGGATGGATCTGGGCTAACAGGCGGTAATGAATTATCAACCAGGAGGAGCTAAACCAGCCTCCCTCCCCCCTCCTGCACTGCTGCTGCTGGAGGTGTTCTCAATGAAAGCGCAGGCTCAGGGACTGCTTTCAGGCTTTCAGCTGGGCCTCCCGATGCCTGGGGCTGACGTGCCACATCTGGGGGCAGGGCAGAGGCTGTGCCCTCTGTGCCATAGCAGGGAAGAGGGGCAAAGTGCCATTCCCACTTATCCTGTGCTGTGGCCAGCCACATGCTGCTGTTTCCTCGCAGGAGGTTGCAGTGAGATCTGGAAAGAACACGCACATGTGCACACAGACCCCAAGACACAGACATTTGCTTTGGGAGTGGCCAGAATCAAAGCAGGACTGGGCCAGCATCACCCACCTGAGGCCGGTTTAGGCTGGGCTGAGGTAACCAGGAGGATTTGGTAAAGAGGTACAAATACAGAGGCAGAAAATCAGGACAAGGTTTCTGCTGAAGATTAACTCAGCATCTTTGGATGTACAAAGCTGGCATCAACCCAGCCAAGAAGATGGAGGAGCTGTAGGGAAGGGGATAAGAAGAAGCCTTTGCTTTGTTGTCTTTGCTCTCCTTGCATGTTTGAGGAGAGACTGATTTTCTGGTGCTCAAACACGGTCTCATCAGAAATCCACAGCTGAATTTTTTGGGTGAGGAAGCAGAGACCTTGCATATTGTTTGCTCCTGCTGGAGCAAAATCGCTCTCAGATTGCTTCATCTGAAACACATGAAGCCACCCCCACCATGTGTGAGCTCTCCCAAACTGGCTTCCCTGAACTCATTAAGAAAGGCTATTTGTATTTGGCAGCCATGAGCTGGGTTTTGCAGCTTTTTGCACAGAAGACTGAGCTAGAGAGCTCCCTAGCTGGGCTTGTGGTTACCGGCACTGAGCACCTCAGTGTGTGTGCACCTCCTGTTACCCCCAGGAGGGGAGACTTGGCTGAAGTCTGTTTAAAAATCCAGCCCAGGGCTATTCAGTGACGAAGCCTGAAGTCTCAGCTATGAGCAGCAGAAGAGCTCCAGGGCCAGATATTCCCTTCTTGCCTTCAGCTGCGGGAGCAGCTCTGGGACAGAGGAGGCCAGTGAGCCCCTAGTCTTTCCCCAAGTCAGCACTGCTTGGTAAGGGCTTCCTGCAAGTACTAGGGAATTACCCAACCCCTACAAGAACAGCAGGATGTTTCTTATGCAGGCAAAGAAGCAGCTTTGCAGCTTACTTGGGAGGCAGCTGCTCTTCCACGTGAAAGAGAAGGATCTTTTCCCCCCTTTTCTATTTCACTGTTCAGGCTCTAGCCCTGAGGCTGGCAGGCAGTGGTAGAGCACAGGTTAGATCCTTTGGGGCCATCTCTGCTTGGCTCTTCCTTTAGGTCTCAGTTGTAAATGGTTGGTTGGTGGCAGAAGGCATAAAGCAGGAAACTGGGGGCAGCATTTCGCTTCCCCAGGGAACTGGGATTCCCACCCATCTGGAATGACATGCCCTTCGATGTAAGGGAGGAATAGAGTAGGGTTCCAGGCACTGTTAGCCTCAAAGCTGCTTTCAGGCTCTTGCCCTCAGCTGTATCTTCAGCTGCTGGTGTGTGGCTTTCCTGGGGTCCTGTTGGCATATGAAGATCCCCTGTTACTAAGGGTCATCTTTGGCCAAGACAACACATCCATCTGCCAAAAAAGGAGTGTTTTGCTTGTCCAGGCTCCTCATTTGGGCCATGTTAAGGGGTATCTCTGTCCTGAGCCAGGGGTGTTCCAAATGGTGAGTTGAACACCATTCACTCTAGGTACCAGTTCTGGTACCTAGAACAGACTGGGCTCCAGGGATGGAGACAGGCAGCAGTACCAGGAGAGAGAAGGAGGGATAAAACCAAGCAGTACCATGCAGAAGCTCTAAAGGAGCTAGTGTTGACCTGTAGGAACCACAGGGTTCCCTGTGGATGCCTGGCAGCCAGTCTCCCACTGCTCCACCTGAATCAAACCTCCTGCTGCACAGACCTGTGTGGCTCTGCCTGACTGGTGCTGGTGGGAACTTGGGGTCACGTCAGGCCTTGGTGAAGCCCATGGCAACCCTCATGTCCTCTCCAAGCTGTCTCTGCAAGATGCTGCCATGCTGGGCTGTGGCTCAGAAATGCACAAACTCCCAGCACCCCTAGGACATGAGGGTCCTCACCCCTCTAGTCTGATCCCACCTCCTCTCCAGGCTGCCGAGCTTTTGGACATGGGCTTTGAGGGGTCCTGGCTGAAAGCAGCTGGCACATGCCCCTGCCTGCTCCAGGATGATGAATGAGCTCGTGTTTGCTGGCTGGCTGGAGCTGTTCTTTAATAGCTCACTTGCTGTGCTGCAGTCTGTCTGCCTTGGCAAAGACAGGCAAGGAAAAGGACTGTCTCCCTGGCAGCGGCTGGCCAGCCAGCTCCTGCACTGAGCTGCTTTACCCATGGAGACAGAGCTTACAGTCTTGATACATCTCCCGGTGAGCAGGTCTGGCAGTGTTGGTGCTCCCCCTCCCGCGCCCAAACAGCAGGCAGACAACCTCTGGCAGAGCTCCTGCCAGAGCAGGGATGCCCCTGAGGACCTGGCTGGCAGGTTGCTGGCAGCATCCAGGGAGGAGAAACCTGCTCATGCTTCCAAGTGTCCCAGCCCAGCTACCTCTCCCTTCTCCATTCCTGGTGCCCCTCCATCTTTCCCCTTCCCGGCTCTCAAGGGAGAGTGGCTACAGCTGTGGCTCCACAGACACCGAAGCTGCTCTGTGCTTACCCTGTGACATCCCCTTATGGGGTGGGCAGTGCCCACCTAAGATGGCTGGAGGAGCTCGCGCTGTCCCTGCTCTGAGGTCAGACCTGGGTTCACACAGGGGAACGGAGCTGAGCACAGCCAAGGCAAGTAGCCCTGTTGCAGCCCCTGGAGAGAGGCTATTTTTGTCCTGCCATTTGCCAAACGGCTGTGCTGGGAATGGTTCAGAGAGGCGGAGAAACAGCTCCTTCGGCTGGAAACTGTGCAAAGCAGAGCCAGGCCTCGAACTGACATGGAAACACATCTCTGCTTCCTGATCCCTGGGCAGACAGGGGGGTCCTGGCACTGGGCAGCTCACAGGTTCTGGGGGGGAAAGAAAGTATCCCTTGCTGGCATGGAGGCAAGGATGTGGATTTCTGTTGGGGCTGTATTCACAGCCCACATTCATCCCAGAATCGCTGCTATTAAAATCCTTAAAGGAAGTAGGTGTCATCTCCAAGAGGGATAGGAGGGTGTAACTAGGAAGTCCCAAGCATAGCCATAGGCTGCTTAAATTCCTGCCAGCACATCCCTACACCCTTGTGGAAGGAGGAAGCACACAGGGCTGCAGGCTGGTAGACGTTAATGGGGCTGATTATCCCCCCCTTGCAGACAATTAGGGCTCCCATTAGGAGCACGGGGAGGCGGCGGTGGGTGGTCTCTAAGCTAGACTCTTTGAAGGGGTGAGGGTTAGTGGCTGCTGGGGATGGTGGGGCTGGAGGAGAGCTCGGGGCGCCCCGGGCCGGGGCTGTGCTGCCCTCTCGCGGCAGTGGCCCCCGGGACGGACCCTCGCTGCTCTGGGTCTCCTCCACATCTCCAGGTTGTCTGGAGCCGGCTGGCTGCAGCGCCTCCGTGCCCAGCACAGAGCCCCAGTTCTTCGTCTCCCCACCTTGGGGAGAGTGTCAAGGGGCACCGGCACAACTGGAAGAAGCTGCCACTTCTTCTAAGGCAGCTTCTGCTTGCTGTCCCCATCGTGGTCGTTCTTCCATACCGTCGCTGTCTGGCTTCAAAGATCCAGCAGCTCCCAAGCTGCTTGTGCAGAAGCAGGCGGCATTTCTGGGGTCTCCTGGCAGTGAAAGGGCTGTGGGTGAAGGGGCTGAGGTCTCCATGCTGGGCTTTGATGGGATGAAAGGTATGCCATGGGGTGCTGCGTGAGAGCATCCTGGAGTTAGGGGAAGATGTAAGAGGGCAAGAAAAACACCTATGCAAGTGCTCCACCATGGCAGGCAGCTGGGATTTGTCCAGGACCACATAGGGAGCTGGGTGGTGGCCAAGGCCTCCTGGTTTCCATGTCAGATTTGTTCCACACCTCTCCAGCTGGCAGGAGCTGAGAAGTCCAGCCCCTCAGGATTGCTTCCATCTAGCATGGTGGCAGGTCCCTTCATTTAACCTCCTCCTGAAGGCACACGGGAGCCTCAGAATGTAAAGGCCAGGTTGCAGGAGCACGCTTAGCTCTGCCTCAGCTGTCCCGGTGCTCACTGCACAGGCCATGTGTGTGTGGAGATGTGTTCGTGTCCACACGGAGGCTTTTGCATGTTCATCCACAGGCTAATCCTGCCCCAGCGTCCCTAAGAGCTGGAGCAGCCCAAGCCCCGGGGTGAGGCTGCTGTCCCCTGGCTCTGTTTCCTAGCGGTGACAGGGAAGGCAGGACCATTGGGTCCAGTCTCAGGGCATGTTGTCCCCTTGCAGTGGCCAGAGGGACCGGATGATGCTCCGAGGGAGGGGGGAGCCTCGCTGCCCACCAGGTGGAGCTGCATTCCACGTTTTGCTGCTGCTGGGGTGGCCCTGAGCCGGCCCTCGCCTCCTGCTGCTTTTCCCTGCCCTGCCACGGTGGGATTGTGGTCTTCCCCAGCCCTCCAGGTAGCGCACGGATGAAGGACAAGCTTGCACGTCCTGTATAGATGCTCTGGTGATAAGTCCCCGGTGTTGACCCCTGTTAGCTCCACCTGCTTGGCAGCACTGGGAAGCTGTCTTCTTGCAGTTACATGGTGGGTATTCCCAGTATTTTGGAAGCTTTATCCCCAACAGCCACACAATGAGAGTCTCGGGAGACTGTCCTCAGTGGTGTTCTGGATTTGCATTTTTTCCTGTGCTTGGGGCTGACTGCATTTGCTGCAGAGGTGAGGATGGAGTCAGTCCCAGCTCCTGCCAGGTCCTCCGTGTAAAGCAGACCTTCCCTGTTCCAGCTCTGTGGGAGTCCCCAAGGACCCCTGACCCCCTGGTGCTGCTGCAGACCATGCCACTGGCTCTTCTGTGGCCATTGCTGAGATCCCAGTCTGTGTGCTCAGTGATCCTCAGCTTGGGGTACATCTGCTCAGGCACCGCATGCCTTTAAGATGCAAAGGGCTATGAGGATAAATCATAGAATGGTTAGAGTTGGAAGGGACCTTAAAGATCATCGAGTTCCAACCCCTCTGCCATGGGCAGAGACACCTCCCACTAGACAGGTTAACTCAAAGCCCCATCCAGCCTGGCCTTAAGCGCTTCCAGGGATGGGGCATCCACAATTTCTCTGGGCAACCTGTTCCAGTGTCTTACCACCCTCATAGTGAAGAGTTTCTTTCTAGTATCTAATATAAATCTCCCCTCTTCCAATTTAAAACCACTAGCCCTTGTCCTGTCATTACATTCCCTGACAAAGTGTCCTTCTCCAGCTCTCTGTAGGCTTCTGTCAGATACTGGAAGGCTACTCTAAGATCTCCCCAGAGCCTTCTCTTCTCCAGGCTGAACAGCCCCAGGTCTCTCAACCTGTCTTCATAGGAGAGGTGCTCCATCCCTCTGATCATCTTCATGGCCCTCTGCTGGACCCATTCCAACAGGTCCATATCCTTTCTATGTTGAGGACTCCGGAGCCAGACACAGTACTCCAGGTAGGATCTCACGGGTGCAGAGTAGAGGACCAGCCTCCTCTCACAGCCCTACACCTGGAATACCCCCTAATCAAACAACCCACTGCCTTCCCTGATGCTTGTTAGCCTCATACAGGGATTCCATCACAGCCTGTCCTTCCTCTCCTCTCCCCACGGTACCACCAGTGCATGATGGGCAGGGGCAAGCAGACTGGGCAGGAAGGGAGCTGGAGAGGGACTCTCTACTCTCAGTCATGGCTGGGCTGGGGCTCTGGAGGAGTGTCTGCTCCTTGCCTGGTGGGATGCTGTCAAGCTTAGTCTGTGGTGGAAGCGAGGGAGGCAGCTGTACAGGAAATAATCACGGCTTGTTCCAAGATTAAATCACTGGCGGGAGTGCGAGAGAGGATAAAAGGAGCCGTCTGTCGTTAGAGGGAATATTAACCCGGCAGCAGGCTAGGAGGGGGGAGAATTTTATTCCCTGTACTTGCTGGCTGCCAGGCCTGCTGTGCACACAGAGCTCAGTGCTGACAGCATCTCTCAGCGGGTCACGCACCCTCCTTCCCCAGCTCAGCCCTCGGCACAGGCCCTGCTCGAGGGAGGGATGTTGCTGCCAGCAGGGGCAGAGGAAGGATCATTGGAGAAGTGGGGAAACTGAGGCAGCATGCTGCAGGATCCTGCTGTATCTAGCACCGCATGGAAGCACTTACCTACTCAGTCCCTCCTGCATCGCTCTTGCTCTTCCCAGGCCAGGTCTTTGCTCAGCTCCTCTGCATGAGCTCAGCGTGGCACAAAAGGTTCTTGTTTGGTCTGGCCCTTATCAGGGACCTGCCTCGAGGTCCTTCAGCACGAGAGCCAGGCTGGAGCTGGAGCAGGTGGGGCTGGGGAGTAAGGAAGAGGGCAGAAGGAAAACAAGACACCAGCTGCGAAGGGGTGAGACTTTGGGGAGATAAGATAGAGGGAGAAATGCAAAATATGATGGGTGGCAGGCGAGAGAGAACGTGGGAAACTATGGGGCACCTTGGGTCAGACCAGCTGGGAGAGACACTTCATGGGGCGGCCCCTTTGGGGGTGGTAGCCAGCTGTGGTGAGAGGCTCCCAGCACCACTCCCAGCCCCTTGGCTTTTGCCTGGACCTGCTTTCAGATACAGGATTAGCTGAGATGGGACCCCAATGCCCCTGGGTCCCAATGGCCCTCAACCAGTCCAGAGATGCTGGGTGGGAACTGCTCCCTGGAGAGCTGAAGGGAGCAGAAGGGCTCACTGCTGGCTCCAAGGATGCAGGGATAGGGACACCTTTCCCTTTGCCCAGCTGAGTGGTGGCCACACACCAGCCAGGCTTGACAGCCATGCCCAGATGTTTGCCCCATCCCTGCCCCTGGCAGGCTGTCCCAGCCCTGCCAGCAGGGCTGCAGTGGGGAGCAAAGCTGTGCTCCTCAGGCCTACAGGCCAGCTGAGGGCTTCGGTTTACGGGCTCTCTCATGCCAGAATAAAAACACTCATGGGAGCCAGGATTTGCAGTGAGCGGTTCATGAAAGCCTGCAGCCCTGCACCTAGAGCTTCCTTCCCTTTGAAGGAAGATTCCCAGCATTTTCCCCCCAAAAATCCTGGCTCCTTCCCCCTTGTCCCCTTTCTTGTCCTCCCTTCCCCCAGCCCATTCCCTCTCCAATTGAGGCCTGGGCTGAGATGAATAGGAATATGAGCCATCCTTGGCTGCCTCTTCTAGCCTGGTGGAATCCCAGAGAGCTAAGTCCTCCCGTAAGCGCAGAAAGAGGCCTCCAGCACTCGGCCTTCCCATGTGGGGATGCCTGGCTGCACACAAACTGCCTCAGCCTGGTCTGATTTTGCCTGAGCAACTTTCTTTATCAGCCTTCTCCCTCTCTGGGGAGGCTGTTTGAGAAAGGCCAGGGTTATTTGGAACAGCCAAGGCAGCCATTTCTCCCGCTGACACAACTGATGGAGCTGTGGGGAGAGCAGACCCATGGCAGAAACACTTGTTGCATCCTCAGTAGGCACAGCTGGGGCCTGGTGAGATGGGTGCCGCTGGTCGCTGCCCATCCCCTGGTCCCTGGGGTTTGCCATACCTGTGATTCCTCATAAGGAAAGGCTCCCAGGGGGCTAGTGCTACCAGATATGGGCACAGATCCGCGGGTGGTTTTCATGCACATCCCTCAGCACTGCCCAGTAGCTCCCATCCACTCCACTCCAGACCTGGAGTGGATAGAAATCCTCAAAGCCTGGCTGGACCCTGGAGATCTCTGCAGGCTTGCACCTGGGGAAGGTCTGGCCTGGCTGCACACAAACCCTGGCAAGCAGCCGTTGCCAGGACGCTGAGATTTCCAAGCCGACATCAAAAAGCAGCTGGGGATTGGCTTGCGAATGCTCCCACACAGCACATCCTCTGTGTTTTATGAGTGATGTTTTACAACATAAGTGCTGCTATATTAAGCCATGCATCTAACTGGAAAAACAGGAGACAGTGAGGCAAGTGCAGCTACCTCAGTGCCGGCTGCTCTAATGCTGCATAAGTGAGTCTTTCTCCTGCTCAGGCTTTCTCCTACTTTTCTCCCCCTGCCCATCCCTGCTCCGTGCAGGCAGGAGGCAGGCACAGGCACTCTGCCATGCACGGCCGGCCCTTGCATTTTGGGATGGGGTGTTTTCCCACCTGCTGCAGCCCCCCTTTCCCCCAGCCCTGCTCCTGGGGTAGACAGAAACTGGGCCAGTCCTGACCCTTGAGGGCAAAATCCATGCTGGCAGCAGGGTATCAATGGCTTTGAGGGAGGTGTTTGGCTTCAGGTGGGATCTGTCGTATTCTGAGCAAAGCGTGAGCGTTTCGGGGAAGGCCAGCCCTCCTCACGGCCGGGGGGGGGAGGGGGGCAGAGGGAGAAGGGGGTCTCCTTCCCGCCGGCCCCAGGAGAGGGTGCTCTCTGCCCGCGGCTGCGGCGGGCCCGCACCGGCACCGACATCTCCGCGGCATCCCCGCACCCGGCTGGCCGGAGCGCTGCCGGGCTCCCCCCAGTCCTGGGGTGCAGGGGGAAGCAGAGGACTGCAGCTAAGAAAGCCCCCTGGGTAAGTCCTGCTTTTATCCCTTACCAGCCCCCGCGGTACGGATTTGCACGGGGAGGCTGGATTTTTGAGAGCTCCTGTCACCAGACCCTGACCTGGTTCCCATTCCTTGTCCACGGGGATGGATGCAAAGAGCATGGCCATGGTGTGCCCTACCTGGGGACGGTGGAAGAAGCAGTCCTTGCCAAGCCAGGACCCTTGCAAGAGAGCAGTGGAGTTGATTTATGCTCCTGACATCTCCCTCCCGGTCGGGCAGAGCTTTTAATAAAGAGTGAGTGATTTATAGCACCTTTTAAGTGGGAAGGAATGTTACCTAAGGCAGTCTGCCCCCAACACCCCCGCCTCACTGTCTCGCTGAACCCCCAGCATCTGGACTAGAAGGAGGGGCGCAGAGACTGTCACTGCCCTCATCTTCCCCCAAAGCCCTCCCCACCGCTGAAGTGGCCCCAGCATCCTGCCCCATTCCCAGCAGCAGCAGCCCTGGCCCTGTCCAGGGATGGCCTGGCATCCTAGGGGCAGCAGTGCTGTATCCCCTCCAAACTGCCCCAGACCTCAGCAGCAGGGCAAGGTGCAGCCCATATGCCACCCAGTACATAGGACTGATACAAGGAAAGCTTCTGCCCCAAGACCACTCTGCTCCCCTCTGTGAGGACCCCTGTGGTAGATGGCCTGGGGACAAGATGATGGCTCCACAGCTGTTGTCATGGTTACTGGGTATTAATGGATCCAGACACAGGCACTTCCCGGTGATGAGCAGCTCAGGAGGGAAGGCCTACCCTCAGTCCACCCAGCTCCATCTCTCCTCGGGAAACCTGGTCATGAAGCCACCTCCATCCCCCTCCCCAACCCCTCCAGAACCTGAACCAGCACCAGCCAAAGCCAGCTCCAAAACCAGAGGTGGCAGCAGCTTGCAACTAAAGGGCCTTATTGGGGTCTAAAATGACTCTTAGACCTCCCAGAGCAGATAAGGAAGGGACCTGTCCCTTCCCATCCCAGCACTGCTGCCTGGAGGGGACTGGAGAAGGCCACAGGGCTGGGGGACATGGTGATCAGCATGAATGAAGGTGCAGCAGATTTGCAGGACCCTACCAGCCAGACCCTTTTCCCTCTGGAAGGGGCTAATGAGTGAGGACAGGGGATAAGAGCAGGGGCGGAGGGAGCATCGCCCAGACAAAAGCCGCCCCAAGAGGCTCCCAGCTGCTAATGAAGATAAAGTGCCCGGTTCCTTTTCTTCTCCCAGTTAAATCTGGTGGCTAAGGGGGAAAAAATGCTTTCAAGTGTATTCATCTATAACATGGCCTGGGAGGCAGGGATTCCAGCAGCCGGAGCGGCAGCCAGCTGAGACACTGATCTCACACTTCACACACGTGCACGCACAGGCGCATGTGCAAACACACACAGACATCCATGCAGGCTGCACACAGCCTGTCTGAGGGACCCGCAGAGCACACACGCACGCACACAGACATCAAAAGCCCGGGCTTTCCCTCTGCAACAAAACCTCAACCATAGATGAAGGCATGTGTTGAGCAAAACACCCCCTGCCCACGCAAGAGCGCCCGTGCCGAGCTGCTAGATCCCACACGTGCCCTGTAACGCACATGGCAAGTGCAGCACAAACACAGGCATGTGGCACGCCAAGGGCGCCTGCCTGGCACCGGCACCTGCGCACATGCATGCACACACACGCACACACACGTATGCGTGAGTCTTCTCCCCCATCCTCAGGCCTGGAGGTTGTGGAAACAGCCTGTATCGAGTGGCTGGGGTGGGAGAGGGCAGATGATGCCCAGCAGGGTCCTTCCACCTTCCTGGGATGGGAAACCTTTGAGGTCACCGCAGTGTTTCAATAGATATGCAAATAAAACCCCTTGCTGTATATGGGGGAAGCAGGTTGGGGGGAGGTGGGCTGGGGATGAATGAACCTTCCCCCCATCCCAGCCACGGGGTCTGTCCTAAGACCTTCCCCTGCCTGCTGTCCCACAGCCCAGCCCTTGAAACTCTTCTTAACCTTCATCCCAGCCCTGACTGCAGTAAAGAGTCCCACTGCTGTCCCCTGCCTGGGAACTCCTCTACCATGAGACCCTTCCACCTGCCTGGAGCAGACATGCCAGGGTCAATGGGGCTGTATTTCCAAAGTCCCCATCACCAGGCTCCCTGGGAAGGATGCTGTACAGCCCTACACTAAGTGAAACAAACTCAGGGCTGTTCTCTGGCCCTGAGGACCTCTGCCACAGAACACCCACCTCCAAGCTGTGAAACACACCCTACAAATGGGCCAGACCCTGATGGGCCCTGACCCAGACTAACTTCTGAACCCCGAGCAAAAATTGCCTGGATCAATGCGAGCTGGTCCAAGTCAAAATCACACCAGCGCTGTGCTAAAAATTCCCATGGGGACAGTCCTGCTGCTGTGCCAGGGAATGCCCTGGGACTGTTTGTTTTATAAGTACAGATGTAACCAGAGATTCCCGCTTATTTCCTCCAGAGGCTTTGAATAAAGTGTCCCATTTACAGAGAGATAGCAAGGGAGTAGATAGGGAGGGGGAGCAGCTCCTCCACAACACATCTGGCAGCTACACATACCCCCAGACCCACCAGAGACCCCCCAGGCAGCAAAGCATTTGCTTGCAGGCCCCCAGGCAAATAGAGAAGCTGCAGAGAGAGGCTGGATCCAGCCCTGCTGACACCCTCCTGCCCTGTGTCAGCATCACCTGGGGGCCACGCATCCTTAGACCCTGCCAGCTTTTTGCAATCAACTGCCATATCAGTTGGGCATGAGGACTGGGAAGAGATGCCCCACCCCTCTGGGGCAGCTCCAGCAGCATTCGACATGGCTGGAGCAGGTACACTGCTATCCCACTGCACCTGGCTACTTGGTACTTCCCTACTCCTGGATCTGCTTGGCCGGGGGAAATGAAAACTAGCTGGATAATTGCATGTACATCCCCAAGCAAATAATGGGAAGGGGAAAAAAAAGAGGGACGCAGCCCAGTGAGAAACTTGGAAAGCGATGGAGAGGGCAGCCTGGGAGCAGCCTGGAGCAAGATCTCAGAGCCAGGGGCCAGAGGACTGGGGCCAGAAAATAGCACCCGGTGAGAGCCGAGAGGTCGCGTTACGGCCACTGCGTGGGATGGAGGGAGGCAAAACCAGCCCTTCCCAAAGCTTCCTGGGCCCGGCCCGGCCCCAGCCCCACACCAGCTCAACCCCGGCGCCCGGAGCTGAGCCCTGGTGAGCTGCCTGCGCTCCCTCCGTGCTTCAGACACCCGTGGGCACCCACCCCTCCGCAGTGCCCCCGGGACAGAGAGGGACACGGCCACAGGGACCGGTTCTCGGCGCTCCCAATGCTTGCCAGGTTGTGGATGGAAGAGCCTGGCACCCCTTGGGGAGGAAACAGGTCTCCAGGGCCCCACAGGCAAGGCGGGGGCTGCGGGGTGAGCGCTGACCCTGTAACACGTCCTCAGGGACCTGTGACCGGTGGGGGTCTCTGCCTGCACGACCCCAGCCCTGCCCTGTGCTCTGACCGTGTCCCCAGTCCTGACTCGGCTCCCTGTTGTCTCCCTGGTTTCTAGCATAGGACACGGTGTCTCCAGCCCAGGTGGGTGAGCTTCACGCTGCTCTGCTCACCCCTGCAGCTGGCCACATGCTGGAGATTCCTGCCTGCCTTCTGAGGCTTCCCTGCCCACTGGGATGCTGGAAGCTGTCTTCCCTGGCTTATTTTCCTGGGCATTTAACCTGGCAATGATTCTGAGTCCTGGACAGCAGGGACAAGGCTACAAAGGCAGACCTGAGGCCCAGGGAAAGCATCCCAGTTTAACTCTGGGCTGTTAAGCTGGGACCCCATCACTGTCACTGGGCAGGGGGAGATGAAGTGCCTCCATGGACATGGGCAGCCTCCCAGGTCAGAGTGGTCCCTGCTAGAGTATAAAGGGCTCCCCTACATATAGCTGTATAAGTGGAGGTCCCTAGGGTTACATCAGGAGGGGCACTATAACCATATAATGAGGACCACTGTAGCCATTGTAGGACACAGGACAGACAGCCACAGGATCCCCCTTCCAGCTGCAGGAGTGACCCCAGTGCCAGCCCCTCCCTGTGGGAGATGAAGCACCATGCCCTCCTCATGCATCCCAGCCTCTCCCAGTATCTCTGGCCTCACCATCTTGGTGCTGCCTGGCCCAGATGTGCTGGGAAGGGAGAGGGGGCAGCCCTGGCAGCTGTGGAGGATTCAGACCAGATGTGGAAGATACACTTTGCGACAGCAAGCCATGCGGAGGCTGCTGAGCTGGAGGCCTGTACTTATCCGTCCGCGACATGGCACGGGAAGAAAGGACATTCCTCTCTTAGGAACAGCTTGCACACATGGCGTCATCCCCTCGTTATTAGGAGGGAAGCCACAGGGAGGGTGTTCCCAGCCCCACTGCCCCCCCCCTCCACAGGCCAGGCTGGCCCCAGGAAGGGTGATGGGAGCCAGGGAGAGAGCGGGGGGCTTGTGGGATGCTGCCTTTGCCATCTGATCCCTGACTCTGGGTCGCTGTCAGCCTCTTGGTTTGCTGTGAGGGCAGGATCCATCCTGGCCTGGATTCAGCGGACTCAGCACTTTGGGCTGAGCCTGGCTGTCACCGAGCCCAGGCTACGGCTGAGCATGCCGGAGCCTCATCAGATGCTTGGGTACGTGTGCCTTCACTGGCCGTCCCCTCGTGGCTTCCCTGGGTGACAGAGAAGCTTGCAGTAGCGCTGGCTGGAAGAGATTCCCAGCCCATCCTGACGGAGGCTGCGGTCTGCCTTCCGAGAGCGGGCCAGTTTGAGGAATTTTGCTCAGCATCCTTTCCTTGGCAACCCCTCCCAGGAGACACCCCTGCCCTGGCCCAAGGTCCTGAGACTCTAGATGGATGGAAGAGCACCCAGCTGGGGCACGGCACAGAGACACTCTGTGCTGGGGATGGCACATGCCCTCTGTCTCTTTTCTCTGCCCAGCAGAGCTCCTGCTCAGTCAGTGGGAGGTGGGCATGTCCCAATCCCCAGCACCCCAGGGGGACTCTCTGTCTAGCTCTGCAATGGGCACAGCCAACATTGAGACTCCAAGGACAGTCTCGCAGCTAAGGGACTGTGACACAGGGGAACCAAGCCACCCCACCAGCTCTGCATGCGATCCTCCTTTCCAAAGCCCATGCAGTCCCAGAGCTCTGCCATGAGATTTGGCATGGGATGCAAGAGATGGGATGAAGCAGTTTGGCTTCAGAGACAGGAATTAAGAGCTCAGAGGGGTTTGCAGAGACCAGGTAAATATGGAAGCAGACCAAAGGGTTGTTCCTGGCTCTGCTGAGGAAGGGTATCATCTACCAGAGTGACAGTAGGACGCAGTATCAGTGATTCAGAACAACAACAGCTTTGGTGTAGGATAGGACTTGCCTAAAACCAAAGGATGCTCCAAGAGTGGTGGGACAGAGGGAAGGGCACAGTATCACTGCCCACTTTGGAGCTGGTTTTGTCCTGTCCAGAGTCAAGCTGCTTTGGTAATCTTACCAAAACCCTGTGTGTTTGGTGTCTCATGACCTGTGTTCTGGGAAGGGCAAACCCTGAGCTGATACCCACCTGTGTACTCCAAGGTCTGGGAGAGAAACCAACCCAACCCCCCTGCCAGTGTTTCCAGTGACCACAAGCCAGCAGAGATGCCGGGTGTCGGGAAACATCAGAGCACGTGTCTCCCGTCCGCACAGGCGAGAGCGACGTGTGGGCGTCGGGACACACCTGGCCAGAAGAATCCCAGCAAATTACTTCTCCTTGATGTCTGCCGGTTCGTCACGGCAGAAACACGGCGTGCAAAGGGCTTGGTTTGGAAGGAGCGCCGAGAGATGCCGGAGCCGGGCTGCTGCCAACTCACCTGTCACTCCTTGCACACTGCCCTGGGGCTCACAGGTTGGGGGGAGGCAGGTGCTGGGGAGGCAGCTCGGCCGCCAAGCTGTGGCCGAGGGAGCAGGCAGGCACGGAGCTGCCGCTCCAGGCTCCTCGCTCCTGCTCTCTCACGGGCTATTTGGCTGCGGAAAGTGTAAGGAGCTTCCAGCCTTGGATAGGCGTATTTTTATTCCCCTGTGGCTTTCACGGAGGGCTTTGCAGTGGTGTCAGTAGGGAGGTTGTCTAGAATTGGAAGCTCTTAGTCGTAGGAAGCACTGGACTGCAGGGCTGGGGGAGACCTGCTCACCCCCAGCATCTAGCCCAAAAGCCAGGGGCTGGGTATGTTGGGAAGGACAAGCAAGCAGAAGACCCGCAAAACAGCCCATCCCACTCAGGGATCACCTTTGGGTGCCAGGCAGAGATGAGCAGCAAGCAATGAAGAGGCCATGGGGGTGTGCCTGCAGAAGTGGGGATGGTCAGAGACCCTGGGGTCCACAACAGCAGCTTGGGGAAGTATCTGGAGGCTGTGAGATGCTGTGCAGCCTCCTGCAACCCATGAGGCCATTGCACAGCATGATCCAGCCCCTTGTGCTTCTCCTCCACTCTGTGTGAGCCAGAAAAACCTCAGGGCAGGCAGGCTCAGAGGGGCCAGCTTTGAGCACTGGACCCTGCTCAGCAGAAGAGCCCAGGGGCATCTCTCCCCAGCTGGGACCTTCCCTTTTCAGGCACAGCTGAGGAGAAGACAGGGACTAGTGGACACAGACCCAGGGTGAGAGCAGAGCTGTGAACCTGAACCCCAGCCTGGCTTGATGGGGGTAAGCACGTGAGCAGCCCAATTGCTTGCCTTTTTTGGAGAGTTTTAGTGCAGAGAGATGCACTGTGTCTCTCAGGGGATGTGCTGGGGATGGGACAAGGTGGTGGATGTGTGCAGCTCAGGGAGGGAGGTCAGCAAGGCAGAAAGCAGAGCAGTGTGGTCAGGAAGATGCTGGAAAGTCCTGAAAACACTTGCTGGTTTGATTGAGGCACTGGCGAGCAGGAAGGTGGCATCACTGATGACTGGGTTTGCAGGTGACACATGGGCTGGAAGGTGCTGGCGGTGAGCAACACAGAGCCCAGCTACATGGCTGAGCACAGCGTGTGAGGTAGCACTGGGATCAGGGCAAGGACAGGTTATACCTGCAGGACAGGAGGCTCCACTTCAGTGACAGACAACAGCAGAAAGGGCTATGGGTGGCCAGGAGCCAGTTCTGCACGGCGGGCACCCCACAGACCCAGCTGGGGCACACGTGGACACACTGAGGCTGCCCATGAGGAACAATTGTGCTTTAGTGCATGATGCAGGTTTCTGCTACACCTCAATTCCAAGGAGATTTGGTGCAAGTGAGACCTGATCGGTTTGTCCAAGGCAGTGATGGGTCTTCCCTGGTTCTTGGTTGGTAGCACTGCAGGCAGCAAAGTCTTCCCCTGGCAGAGAGGGGCCATCTCCCAGCACTGCTGTCCATCAGAACATCATCTTCAGTGGGCATGGGCATGTATTAGGAGGCCTGAAAGGTAAAGGAGCTTTTCCCAGCAGCAAGGGCCTGTCTCCTGCCAGACCAGAGGCATCTCTCACCTTCCTGGTGTCCCTGGAGCAAAGCAAGGCCAATGGGACTGCAGGCTGGCCCAGTGCATGCTGTTAGTTCTCAGCCACCTCATCCCCTGGGTGTGAAGCCAACATGAGCCAAAACTTTTGCCCCAGATGATGCTTTTGATGGCAGTCAGGACCATGATTGAGATGGGTAGGTTACAGCCTCCAGCCCACTGCTGCTGCTCTCAGCCTGGCTTCCAGACCAAGGGCACAGCCAGGCTGAGACTACTGTCCCTCGGTTCAGACAAAGAGGCTTCACCCCTTCTCTACTCCCTGCACCCTCTGCCGCTTTCCCAAGGATATTCAAGGCTGCTGTGTCCTAGGGGGTTTGGCAGTGTTTGGGCAGACCTGAGGCAGCTCTGCTGTGCCCCCTCCTCTCACTGCTGTGTCCTGCTGAGGTATGGCTGTTGCAGAAGGTTTTGCAAGGCTCTGCAAAGCAGCTGCCGAGCTCCCTGTCATCACAGGAGCAGCACAGGGTGGTACCTCCCAGCCACGAAACCCCCGGGAGATACTGAACAAAGCCCAACTTGTGTAAACCAAGCCAGCCCTGGTGAGGTGTCTGCCACCTTCCTGGCCTCCTGCCCTACCCTCTCAGCCTATCTCAGCCCACATTTAACAATTACCTCCTCTCTGCACGGCTCCCCAAGTGCTCTGAGTGATGTGGGCCAATTCCCTGCTGGCAATTTTCGGCTGCCTCCCAGGAGTTACGTCAGTGGGGAGTTGGACCATGCACATCCTTGGTACAGCACCTGGCAGGGTGGCAGCCAGCACCTACTCTGGGCCTGCCAGGGCTGACGCCAGGCATTGACCAAGCACCCCTGGGAAGAAACATCATCCCTTCACTCCCCCCAGGCAGTGGAAAGATGGTGCCCTGATCTCAAATTGTGGGGAAGGGGTTCTGGCAGCTGCAGTTACCTGAGCTGGAAGTGGTCCAGAGCAGTAGATTTAACACCCTGGATGTAGGAGGGCATCAAGCCATTGGGGCATAAAGCAGTGTTTTGCCTCCAATGCTTCCAGTAATGATCCCAACACAGGTCAGTGTCCTTGCCAGGGTGTGCCAAGATAGTCTGACCTAGCCACAGTGTGCTTGCCTTCGGCTAACAGTTTGGCACTGTGCAGAGAATCAACCTGTGGTGCCTGAAAGCCACCACCTGTGTACCCGGCACTGTCCCTTTGATGCTGGTATGCATGGCTCGGCACATGGTATCTGGGTGTTATGGCCAGCAGGAATCACAAAACCAAGATTCTATCCAAGCATTGCCACTGCAAGTCCTGGTAAAGCCGTGCCCCGAGCCATGCCCATCTGGCATGCCATGGCACTGGACTCACCAGCGCTCAGCCTGGCATCGCCATGGGGTGACTGCAGCAGCGCAGGATGTCCTGTCCCTCCCTCTCCATGCATGGATGCTGCACTGGCACCACAGGAGAGAGAGACACGCCTTCCCACGGTGGCAGGACATGCACCAGCTCCCTCCTCAGAGGGAGCCAGCTGCACTGTGCTCAATGCAGGATGCTTCTGGTGACACTGGGCTGGGCACACAGTGAGAGCAGGGCACGGAGGGGAGCCAAGGAGATGCACAGTGATGGTGAGATAGCATCCGGGCAGAGGGGAACAAAGCTCTGGAGCATCCATGCTCAGGGCTGTGCACTGGGGAGCACTGGAGGGGTGGGGAGGCAAGTCAGGGAGCGTGGGTCTCTTGCGCCCACATCTCCTAACCAGGACAATCCTCTTTCACTCCATTACCTCTCCCAAATGTCTTCTACCCATGCAGCCTCTTCAGTCCCTACCCTCTGCTCCCCACACACCTCTCCTCTTCTTCAGTGGTATCCAAGGGACCTCCAGGGAGGGCTGAGAGACAGGAGCATGGGACAGGACTAGGGGACCTTGCAGAGATATAGCATCCTTGTGCACAGAATGGGACGTTATGCACGTGATAGTCTGGGCTCACCCTGCAAGAGGTGACATCACTGGGGATCTTCTGGTCACCTCTTGTGGGCAGCCACACTGCTCTGATTGGTATTGGAGGGTGCCCATCACTGAGGTGTTTGAGCACTTGCTTTTGGTCTGTTAGTTCTGGAGCAGCCACAGCCCTGGAAGTGGCAATGTGAGGGAGTGAGATGGGCAGTGATGTGGCCCTAGGGTGGTGATGTGGCCAAGCCACATCATGCCTCTGGCTGCCAGCCCTTCTGGGTATGAGATGGTTCTTTTAGCTCCTGGATGGCTGGTGCCAGCTCTGGCCTGGTTCTTTGAGATTCCCTGTACCCTCACCCATCCCAGCAAAGAAGAGGGAGCCGGCAGTTGGCCCAGGGGCTGGGAAGGGCAAGGAGAATCAGCTACCCACCGGGAGGTGGAAAATGGCCTGGAGCAGGCAGTGCAGCAAGGTGGGGTGTTCCCGGGGGCCATCTATTATTTATGCCCTGCATCAAAAGGCCAAGATGAAAGGCTCTGGCCACAGCCCTCACCGCAACAACGTGGACCCTCTCCTGAAATTACTGCTACCCTGAAGGAGGTTGCTTTTGCCTGAGCCACAGCGGAGAAAGCCATGTTTACACACCAGGTTTCAAGTGCCGATCACCAGCTGCCTCACTGTAATTACAGTCTGAGTTGCTTGGGCTTGGTGCTGGGGTGTTTGTTTATTTGTTTGCAGCCCCAGCACGGGGCAGCTGGTGAGGGAGGGCTGCTCTGCCAGCATTTGGAGATCCAGGCTCCCACTGTGCTGGCTGCTGGGCTGATGGATGCTGTGGTCCCCAGTGAGCATGGGGCTCACCCCCTGGTCTTTGCATTGTCACAGGGGAGAAAGGAGCTGCTGGGAAAGGATATCTCCTTTAGGAGGGCAAGGATGGAGCTGAATCCCCAAATCCTGAAGTGGCTGTGGCAACAGGAAGCCCACAGTGGGGATGGGGATTTAGAAGGTTCCAGGAACCACAGCCACCAAGGACCAATTGTGGATGCAACTCTGCTTGAAGCATGAGCATGTCATGGGCTCTCCAGTTTCTCTCTCATTCCCTCTCTGGTTTCTGGTCCCCACGTCAAGCGACAAAAGTGCCTCACATCCTTGCCCGCATTCAGCCTTGATTTAGCACTGTGCTTCGCCACAGGGCTCACCCACCACGGGGAATTTGCATCCTGAAATGGCCGCAGGGACGTCTCTTTAAGGCATCTCTTCCAGCTCCCTCCAGCAGCACCAGGCTACAGAGACAGCACAAAGACCAGGCTGCCTCTCAGTCTGTGTGACATGTGGCATGGAAGTGGGACCAGGAAAGGGATTTCTGGGTCCTGTTCCCAGCCTGGCTGCTTCTTGCTGTGTTATCCACAGCAGCTCCTGTGCACTGGCACCAGAGCTGACAGCATCCATCGTGCAAGGCAGCTTGCAGGGCTGAGCAGCTGGCTGCAAAGTGCTTCCAGGGAAAAACTGGTTATGGCCCAGCACATGCCAGGTTTTCCATTGCTGCCAGGATCCTCTTTCAGCCCAACCAACACCATCTGAGGAGGACCTCCTGCAGTATCTGGAACATCTGCCCCACAGCCAGGGCTGCTGCCCAGGGACCTTGCAGTAGTTTTAGCCATATTAAAACTGGTCCAGGACACTGCATCCCACCACAGGCTTTGACACCCATGAATGGTAAGTGTGACACACCATGATAACACAGATTGCTTCTCTTTGTAAATTTGGTCAGACCGCATGTACAGGGGGAGGATGTGAGGGGGCAACAGCAGCGCTGCCCCCTTCCACTTCACAGCCACCCTGGGCTTGCTCTAGATCCTACAGCTGGAGAAACATGACAGAAGTCTTCTCCTGATTTTGTACCTCTCCTGTCACAGCCTCCTCTTCCTGAGGACTAGTGTGCTCAAAGGCTACAAGCCTGTCTGGCTCAAATGTCTCCAGCCCTGCATGTTTCCCAGTCCTGGCTAAAAGGGCTTCAGCGTTCTGGCTGCTAGAAACGTGCCTGATAGCATGAACTCCTAGCCCTTGGCTCCCAGGGGACTTGGAGTGCACCTTTAGCCAGCACAGGGCTACCAGTGCCATTCCAGACCTGGCTTTAGTCTGAGATGTTTCTCAGCAAAAGCCCTTTCTTCCAGCAGGTATTTATTTACCTTAGTCAGTCATGGCAGAGGATTTGCACCGGCAGTGCCATGGTGTGGTGCATCCTTATTATTAGGCAGCTGTTGCAAACAGCTGGAGACTTTTGCCTTGATTTTTTCCCCCTGTTCTCTACTTGGAGTCAGCCTTTTAGGATGCTCCCAGGGATATGTGCATCCATACCTGGGCTGAGCAAGTAAAGAGTCAGGGGACCTGTTGGGATGACACTGCTCCTGGTCTGGTGCAGGCAGTGTGATCAATGGGGTAGCAGAGGGGTTCAGTGTCCCGAGCAACAGGATCCTGCAGCTGCAGGGGCACACGGAGCTGTGCGTGAATAGCAGAGATGAGGCTCCCATGGACGTGTCCCCATGCATGTGACAGGCATGCTTTCCATCTAATGCAAGCAGAAAATGAGAGCAAGCCATCAGGTACCACTACTTGTGCTTCTCTTTATTCTTTCACTGCCTTGCACATCTGATTTCCGATCCTTGCTCAGCAGCTCCCTTGGTAACTAATTCAGGCAGCAATGCTGGGGCTTGAGGGACCCAGCAAGGCCACCCAACTCACCCCCACCCTCAGGCCAGACCCACTCGCACCCCTTTTGCCAGGGAGCAAAGGGGTATTCCCCCCAGCAAGACCCGTGTGCTACGTGCAGAGTGTGATGGGGAAGCGGGTCTCTGCTGAGGGGGTGGCTCGCCGTTCACCAGTGTGAGTGGGAGGGTGAACTGGAAGGAGCCTCCTCTCCTGATGGAGCACCACCGCCCAGGCTTGATGAGGCGTGTGCTCCCGCGCCACCCGTACACGCCTTGGGTGCCTCTAACTGCCTGGGACAGGTATTCATGGTCCAGCAGAGCATGCCCTATCATGCCTTCATGCCACGGCGCTCAGCAAGCACCTCCCCTCCCTGCAGCTGCAGTCGTGCTGGAGAATTCTTCTGGGGAGGGCTGGCTTGTACCAGGAGGGCTGGCTTGCACTGGGAGGGCTGGGGGGGCTGTGCACGGCCACCCCCTGCTCCCCACCACAGCACCCTAATCACCTATTCAGCTGGGTCCCTGCAGCGAGAGTCCACTGTGGCCACAGAGACAGCACTCCTGGACGTCACAGGGAGATGTTACCAGGAACAATTTCAGAGCTGCTGTGCAGGCTTGGGGAGCACGCCAGAATGGCTGCACCCCTTCTTTCATGTGCGTCTGGCTGAGGGTGGTGCCACCCTCCCCAACTGGTGCAGGGCAGGAACCAAATAAAGCAGGGGCAGGGACAGTGCATCAGGGTTGGGATGTCCTTGACCCAAGGAGAGTCCCCTTCCAGCTCTTTGCTGAGGGTGGATGGGGCTGCAGGGAGGATGAGGCATTCTGGAGGAAGTCAGAGCACTTCCAGGTGTAACCAGAAAGATGGAGTTAGATGGGATATCCCTAGAGGGGTGAGACTTGTGGAGTTGACACAACCCTGCTCCCTGAGAGCCTTTCGAAGGGGAAGGCCCTACAATGTGACACTATCACCAGAGGCTCATAGGCACTCCCTGGCCATGCTGTCAAGCACCAGTCCTCTTTTGTCTTGAAAGTGGGGCTGGGTAGAGGAAAAGCCCTGAGACAGGATGGCAAAGGCAGCTTCTGATGTGACTCACTTCTAGCTGAGCCCACCCGGTTCTCAAAGGCACACAAGAGAATGTTGGCACAGGTGAAAGTGAGATGAGGAGGAAGGGAAGCATATGGAGGACCTCCCATGGGTACCAGCTCTGCTGCCTAACCTGCCTCAAAGTTGAGAAGAGAACCCTGCAGTCAGCAGTGGTGAACAGGAAACTGTCCAGCAGCAAGGTCATCTGCTATGGGAAAGAGCTCTCCTCTGGTGGCCTGGGCTGGGCATGGAGAACAGAGATATCTCAGGTCACAAGCGCTTTGGAAGTGCCACCTCAGTATCTGCTGTGGCTTGGGTTCTTGGTTTGCTTTTGAGTTGTAAAATAAGTAACCCAGTGACCCATCAGGATGGGCGCCAACTTCGTCTGCCAAGTCCTGCTGCATCCCTGGTATCCAGAGCCAAGCCCAACAGGCAGGAGCAGGGATATGGCACTCAACAGGAGAAGCAAAGCAGAGAGACCAAGCCCATATGGCCCCTGCACCCTCAACTTCTGTTCCCTCAGGGTGTGCCCCGAAGGGACCAGCTGTGGTGCTCGTTTGATACAGGTTCTCCCAGGCTTTCCCCAGCTCTTCTGTGCATGTGCAACCTTGGAGCCGTGCTCATCAACCAGCTGCGCTCATACCCATTTCACCTTGCTCTGAGCCACCTCTCCCCAGAGCAGAAAGGACTGTGCTGGCTGGCCCTGTCCCCGGTGGGTTGCAGCATCCTGGGGTGTGCCGCGTACTGGGGTGCCCCCAGACCCTGTGTGTGCCGGGGCCTGGCAGGCGCTGGTTAAGTCATGTGTTTTGTGTTGGGTTTCTCCCCCTCCTGGAAAGTCCCAGTGCGGAGTGGTGGGGCTGAGCCGACCGCACACAGCTGCGGGCCACCACATGAGAGAAGGCAGCTCCCCGGGGATTACAGAGCCCCAGGAGCCTGGGGAGGAGGCAGGAGCACCCGCGCCGTGGCCCTTTCCTCTCTCCCCTGCTTCACTCCCCCTTTCATGTCTGCCTCTCTGGCCACGCTCTCTTTTCCTCTGCTGCCTTTGCTCTCTTTGCACTTGGCCTCTTTTCCCTGCCTTCCCCCCAGCCCTTCCCGCTGCACCTGGCTGTGCTGGCTGCTTCTGCACCCCTTCTGTCACCCCCCCACCCAGGACCCTGTGCTTTCATCCTCCAACCCCCAGCTGCCTGCTCCCACCTCCCCTGCACTGGCATCCTGCCCCCACCTCGGCTCTGCCCCTCCATCATCTCCTTCCCCAGCCAGAAACCTCCTATTGCCATGGGGGAAAGAAGAGGGGTGGCACAAAGCCCCCTGGTATGTTTTCCATTTATGTCCAAAAAGCTTTTCCTCCTTTCTTCCAACTTTCCTTGTGTCCCCAGCAAGCTGCTTCCAAGGTCACCCCATTCTCCAGGTGAGCCATGTGCTGTCACAGCCAGGCATCCTCTTGTCTCCATCTGCCTCATGGAAACAGCGAGCTGGGGATCCTGATGGACCCTGGTGTCTCTCCCTGTTGCTGGCACCCACCTTCCTCTTCTTCAGCTCCAGCTGGGAGAAAGGCACCCATTCATGCCCAGGATTGGGCACTGACTGTGAGAGGTCTCTGGTCAGGGGATAAAGAAGAGTGGTGGGTACCCTATTCTCATGGGTCACAGACCTGTGTGAGGAACCAGTGTCCCTCACATACTCCCTAAGAGGCCTGGGATGTCCTTGGTGTTTTCTGGGGTAGGGGACCACCCTGACTTAAGAGTGCAGGACTGAGAGAGTAAGGAATATTTGAGTCCAAACCTACCCGTAGCCATTGCAGCACAGGGCACAACACGAGCAAGTTGGTCCAATAGTTAGAGCATTGCCCCTGAGCCCATAGGTTCCCTGAGGAGACTTGGTGCCCATCTGCTTGGGGGAAAATCTCAGCCATCAGGGTTTGAGCTGTGAAGAACCTCATCACCCCCTTCCCAGACACACTGTCAGCCTCCTTTCTTACACATCTCCCCCCCCTGCTCTCTGGTGCCTGCCCACCCTGCTCCTCTGCACCCACTGCCTCCACTCAGATCTTCTGCCTAAGGGGCTCAGTGCACCCCAAACTCTGCTCCCAGCTTGCTCGGCCTCTACCTTCCCCATCCCTTGTCCAGCCTCTTCCAGGAGCTCTTTGTACCCCAGCCCTTGAAGATGCCCTGGCTCCATCACAGCCTTCAGCCCAAACCCTCTATTCTCCATCTCCACATCCCACGCATTTCCAGACACCTCTGGCCCTTCTGCAGGCGCATCACAGACCAAAGTCCAGGGGCACCCAACCATGGAGCACCAAGAGCTGGTTCCACTGTGGCTGAACAAGGAGTCCACAGTCCTCCCAGGGAGTGGGGGCACTCTTGCAGAGTCGGGCTGCTGCCAGCATGTCTGGTCACTCAACAAGCTCAACACAGTGGTGACTACAGCCTCCTCACCAGGTGGGTGACCCACCCTCATCATGGAGGGCAGTGCCACCAGCAGGCTGTGCCAGGAGTGGTGGGTAGGAGCAGAGCCTGGCAGGGGGAGCACAGGACTCCTGGGTTCCTCTCCTGAGCCTGCTGCCTTGCTGTAGGTACTTCGCCTTGCCAAGCAGGTCAGTTAGGGCCAAACTCTTTTTTTCTTTTTTTGGGGGGTTGCACGGGTGCTGGTGCCAAGCATGACATGTTAGAACTGAACTTCAGGAAAGCCTCGGAGCACCTTTCTGCAGCTCAGGTTGCAGCACAGTGCCAGCCAGGCTCTCAGGACAGGTCTCAGGCCATAGCCACCTGCTTCTCAACCAGAGGAAGCATGGAGGCCGGTTGCCCAGACCAAGGCAAGGAAGGGTCTGCCCTTTGCTCCCCTTGGACCAGCAGATTCAACAAAATTGTTCTCTAGTGACTTGCAGTAGCCCAGGTGCATTTGGCTGCTTTTGTGGGTCAACAGCCCACCAGGCTTTGCCAGCTTGCCCTGCCCATGGCCATGCTCATGCCACCACAGGGGATGGGATGGTGGGTACCAGGGAACTGTCCCCTTGTGGCTCTGCTTCATCTTGGCTCTGCTGGGAGCAGGAATGGAATTTGGTTGGGGCTGGGCGTTCCCAAGTAACAATTCCCCCGGGCAGGATCTGGCTCTGATGACTGTTCTGCGAGGGGAAGAAATACCAGAGGAGTTACTCACGGCTCATTGGGGCATGATGTAGCAACTCCTCACCGGTTCCCCCCACCCTCCAGCCAAAGTTCCTCCTGTGATCTCCCGGGGANTTCCAGAAGCGAAGGATGAGTTGGGGCTTTGGGTGAGAGAAGAATGGACCAGAGTGACCTGCCATGCTGCAGGGAATCCACTGTCCCCTTGGCTTTTCCATGCTGTTTCTGGTGATGGGCACAAGGCCAGAGTCTGAGAGGGCACCAGCTTGGGTTATCCACATCTGGACAGCTACATATCTGGCTTCAGACCTGGCAGAAGTGCAAACCAATCAGGTCAACTCAAATCTCTCTACTGCCTTTTCAACGGTCACACGCAGGTCAGGTTTTCCCATCCCTCTCCACAACCGCAGGGGCAAGAAGTGAGATTTACTTTTGATTTGCTGGAAGGAGCTGAGAAGCTCTCATGCTCCTGGGACTGGCAAGTTCAGACTTTGAGGAAACCACTGGACTTCACACAACTCTAGCAGAGCCACTGCATTAGCGGTCCCTTCTGCAGCAGGGACCCTCAGGCATGGAGGAATCTCTAGAGCTTGGGCCAAAATACTTAATGAAACTGGAGTAAGTTCCACTTGGTTTTGCCAGCAGGGATTTGCTGCGATCTTTAGAAGCCTTTATTGCCCTTTTCATGACATGTATGTGAAAGAAATCATCATTTCTTTTGTAGTTTTGGAACTTCTTTAGCAATTTGCCTCTGCGGGGAGATGACAGGAGAAAGTTGGGAAAATCTGATCCCCTCTGCTGCAAATGCACCTTCATCTTCTGCTTGGGCTCTTCCACTCTCATGGTTATTCCTCTGTTTTGAGCAAAGCACCTTAAACCATTTCAGCCTAGGCCCGTGTGTGGTGCCCCACAGGGAAGAGGTGTCCCTCATGGGATAGGGAGACCATGCATCAGAAGGTGCAAGGCTGGAGCAGCTCAGCAGGCTCAGATGGTCACTCCATGTGAAGAAACATGGCTCTTTGGTGGGACTCGGACAGATCCCCCATCTGTGAATCAGAGAATCTGTACTCAGGCTCGTGGAAAAGGAGAGGGAAGGGATTGCCCAGACCTTGGGAAGCCAAGCCCTCGCTGACAACTGGCTCTGGAGGCTCAGCAGTGGCCATGGGGAGAGGAGGGGTCCCACATGCTCTCTGTGCCCAGCAGTGCGGTTATTAGGATGGCTGCCCAGCAGCTAGTTCCCAGTTAGGGAAGCATGGGGACACTGTTTTTGTAACCACAGGCACACTGGCGTCTTGCCTGTGGCTTCCAGACACTCAGCGAGGGAAGCCACAGAGCAGATCTTGAAGGTTGGTATTGCATTGGGAGCCAGCTGGCCCCAGGAGGGGATGAGATCCTGAAACCAGGAAGACTGTGCCCTGAAGCTGCCCACACCCACAGCAGGCTGCCTGCACCCACAGCATGCTGCCTGCAGCCCAAAGCACCCCTACACCACAGCGCTTGCACCCCTGACCATGCCACCCACAAACCCACCAAGACCAAGGGACCTGGTTCTGGTTTTGCTTGAATGTTCCAGGGTCCCAAGCTCAGACTGGGTCTCTGCTGAACCAAACAGCACTGGGCACTGTGGCTTGCCAGGTTTGGTGGCCAGGCTGTGCTGGGAGTTTCACCCAGGAACTGCTGGCGTTACTGGTGTGCCATTTCATAATGCTACGTTCCCAAAATGGGGGGGGTCCTCCAGCAAGCTGCAGTCTTTGCAGCCCCAGGATGCTCAGAGCCTGGTCCCTCACAGGGATACACGAGACAAGCCTGGAGGGAACCAACCCTGCCCCCACATCCTCTCTCTGCATCATCAAACACACTTTGTCCCCGCTCCGGTCCCCTCCCCAGCTCTACCCAGCCAGGGGAGCCGTGTGCTGGGATCCAGCTGCTGCAGTGCAGGTGGCCCAGGATTAGCAAGCAGGGGAGCGAAGGGGCTGGTGGGGTGTGGGGAAAGCTCTGTGGTGAGTCAGTCATCACCCCAGGCAGCCCCAAGATCACAGGCGCCTGCAAAGCAGCCCCTGGGAGGTGGGAAGCCAAAGCCACCTACAAAGTGCCGAAGCATGATGGATGTGCAGAGCCCCTCTGCCCTGGGCAGCACAGCCCTGGGGATACGGGGGCTTGGCCAGCCTAGAAGGGAGGGGGGGACATGGAGTGGCCAGGGGATATCAAGGAGTCTGACTAGTACTTGGGACAAAGGACGAAAGGCAAAGGGCTTGGGGATTTGGAAAAAGATGTTGGAGGTGGTCATGAAAAAGCAGGACCTCAGGAGGGAAAATGAACTGCTGGGGCATGGCCTGCCATAGCAAACCTGCTCCATGGGAACACCGCTGCTTTCATGCCACACAGGGTGAGCCTGGGTGCCCTGAACCCCAAGCAGAGATCCTGTCCCTGCAAAGTCACCAGCCCCAGATCTTTGCTGCCAGGAGCCGCCACAGCAGCCATGTGCCCTGCTATCCTGTTGGCAGACGGAGCCATGCAGGTGCCACCAGGTCACAGGAGCTGCCATGCTTCTCTCCACCACCCTCAGCTCCTAAAACACAACTAGCTCCAGGGGCAAGGACTCCATCCACCCGGGAGAGGGAAAGCTAGCCCTTCCACCCAGGATGGCGAAGGGCAGAGCATCCGTCCCAGCTGACCCAGCTCCCCGCTGCCTGTGGGAGCGTTATGAAACGAGGACGCGGGCCGCTCCCTGCTGGGCCTGGGGCGCTTGCTTCCTTCCAGCCTGGTATTTTCCTCCTCGATTTTTTCTTTTTTTTAATTCACTTTTTTTTTTTTTTTTTTGGTGTGTGTAGCCCCAAGGGCCACGCAGTCGTGGGAGGAGCGGGGAAGTTATCAGCCAGGAGATACCAGCAGCATGATTCACTGCCTGGCCCCTGCAGGCTGCCATGGCCAGATGGGTGCCCTCTCTGCCACCACAGCAAGGTGCCATCTGTGGACTCCTATTGCTTGTCCCATCCTTGCTGTCTTCTCCTCTCCCAGCTCCCCAGCCTTGCCATCCCTCCCCAGGAGCCTGGGGAGCAGCGGTGCAGCCCCCACCCCCGGCACGGCCGTGGGCATAGGGCCAACAGCTGGAATTCCCGCAGGATGGATGGGGTCCAGCACACATCCAGGTGGGCAGGAGCTTCCCAGCAGCCACCTTGCAAGGGCTTGGTATGCCCACCGGGGGTCCCCACCTCCTGGAAATCTGCAAAAAGCTTCCAGAGCTGTTATTATGGGATGGCAGCAGAGCACTGGGGAGAAAGCCTGGCAGAAGTGGGCAGCCAGTATCCAGGGTCCCCTTCCATCCTTCTGGCACCCTGCAGGAGCGGAGAGCCCAAGTCAGCAGAAAAAGCAGGGTGCAGCACCCCGAAATACCCTGTGCTGTCTCCAATCCTCTTTTATTCACAATCATAAAATAACTTACCATACAATAACACAGGCACGCACAGCACAGCCCTGGGCACCCTCCCCTCCGGCCGTGATGCTGCAGCCCAAGCCAGCCCAAGCCCTGCCCCAGCAAAGGCAAGCCCAGCCCGGGCACCTGTGCCCCCTCTCCATCCCATGGGATGCTCCATCCCCATCCCACTCAGAGCACAGCCTCGCACGTGGCCAGAGGAACCTGTGCACGGTGCCAGTGCGTGTGTGTGTGTGTGTGTCCCCTCCCCTCCCACCCTGGGCTTCCCTCATGCCCTGCTGTCCCCCACC
>VZRU01000923.1:72818-83459 GCA_013398155.1 Pedionomus torquatus
CCTCCGCCCCCCCGAGCGGTGCTGGTGTCGGCGGTCTGTACAGCATGGCCGTGCGCTCCCTGGGGCCGGGAGCCTTGGTGCTCTGGTGTGGGGCCAGGTGGGCAGCAGGCAGCGGGGCAGCCCTGCCCTCCCCGGGTGACGACAAAGTGCTGATTTCGGAGGGTGCTGAGCATCTCCCCTCCCGCTCCCCTCGGAGCAGAGGGAAGCGGGTACCGCGGCTCCATCTCCCCCCCATGCCCAGCACTGATCCCCGTCTCCCTCCCCCCCTGTGGGCAGGCGTGCTTGTCCCTGGCACCCTGGGGTGGGCACCCATCCCTGCCCGGCTACTTGCAGACGCTGACCCACTCGGTGATGCGACACTCCTCGCAGGCCACGAAGCAGCACCAGTGGAACTTGCAGTTGCAGCGCTCGCTGCGCGTCTGCCGCAGGATGTTGTGCCCGCGGCCGCAGCACAGGCTCTCGCAGTTGTCCATGCCCGGGCTGGTCTTGTTGCACAGGCGCCCTTGGGTGCCCAAGGAGTCCAGGGCCGGTTCCCGCTCACAGAAATCGGGTGACTTCTCAAAGTAAACCAGCTCGCTGATGCCAGCCCGGCGGCGATGCCGAGCGTGGCCCGGCTCCAGCTGCCCAGCGTTGCGGTTGTGGGGCCTGATGAGGGTGGCCCCGTAGAAGCGGTCCTTGAGCAGGGACCCCACCAGGCGAAACTCAGGTGTCACCTGCCAGCACGTCTTCAGCTGGCAGCTCCCTGAGGTGCCGTGGCATTTGCACTTCCTCCTCATGTTGTCCATCACCACCTGGGCAGGGAGGGGAAGGTCAGAGGGGTTAGCACAGAAGAGATGTTTTCTGGGGACTGGAGAAGCCATCATGGAGCTCTCTGTGGGTTGGCACTATGGGAACACCACAGGCTGGCACAAGCAGCCATCAGAGCATTGGAGCTGCAAAGCCAGGGCAGCTGTACCCCGTTGCTGTGCCCAGTGTCACCCATATCCCACACCCTGTCCCTTCCCATCCTGGCAGTACCAACTGGCTTTTACACTCCAGGAAGCGACCAGCACCTAAAGGACAGGGTGAGCTACCTGATCACAGGGAGGAGGAACCTGGATTTCATCTTCCACTGCTTCTTGGCTCCAGCAGCCACAACCTGACCATGGACTCCAGTTTAAAGGCAGTGTGGCTGCATCTTTTCATCCCTGCTTGGGACCTCCCATTGCAGAACTCCCACAGGCATTTCACTGGCCAGGAGCGCTGCAAACTGGGCAGGTGGGAGGGATGCTTCCCCCTCCTGGGGCTTTCCTCCTGTAAAGGCCCAGCTTCAGGGAGCAGCTCCGCTTTCAGCTCTTGCCTGCTTTCTGGCAGGAGCCCTCAGCACAGTGCCGGGGGGCTGAGGTGCTGCATCCCACCATCACCTGAATTTCAAGCAGGGATCAGAGACATTCACAGCCTTGACTTGTGGTTTGGGGAGGCCACAGTGAGGCCAGCGCCACATGTCCACCCCACATAAGGGCGCATGAGCTGTGCTGTGGCTGTGGTTTGGGCTGGCTGGGAAATATGTCTCATGCAGTGGCCAGAGATCAATATGGGGGCAAGGAGGACCTTGGACTCCCTGGGAAATGCCCCTGAGTCCCCAGGCTGTGTGCTGGGGCCTCCCATCCTGACAATGGATGCTGCTGTGGCTGTGCCAAGGGAAACAGCTCAAGCCCAGCAATCTGCAGGAGCACAGAGTGGCAGCACAACCCTGCACAGCCTGGAAACAGCCAGTTTATACCACCCTCTGCTCTGTGGTGGTATAAATCCTGACAGGGGTTCTCCGCTGGGTCACATGTCCCCATGTCCACATGCTCGCACAGGCTCCAGCAAATCCGCTTCCCATGGGGACACCCAAGCACCACCAAGAGCTGGGCTGGATCTTGCAAAGACTGTCACAGACTGATCCCCCCACCCAGGTCCACGCTCTGGGACTCAGGGGAGCCCAGAGGACACATGGCCCTGTGAAAGGTCCCATCGCACAATGCCAGCCCTGCCTGGCCACCTGGCCTCATGCCTGACACATGCTGCCTGCTCCTGCCCCCTCCTTGGGGGGGGGCGCATGTGCAAGGAGTGCCTTGTTTTGGTAGGGGTGGGTAGTTTTTATTCCCTGTTTTTTTGTTTTTGAGTAAATCTCCCCATTGCTAAGCAGTTATGGTAATGAAGACAGGTCAGGGAAACATGCCTGGAGCTCAGGGCACATGGCAGAGAGGTCTGGGCTGGGCTGGAGTTTGGCTTTCATCCTGCTGAGAGTCCTGTCTCCTGCTGGGAACAGCCTCCACCTTGCAGGTAATGAGCTGCCCAGCCTCTCCATCGTGCCCTGGGTGTGCCAGTCAGGAACACTGGCTCCTCACCACCATCCTTGCCACCATCCACAGGAACATGCTAGCACTGGGATCCCACCCTTTACCACATCCCCTCCTTGCTCCCTTGGCTGGACCAGGGCAAGTGGCTGTGGCCAGGATGGTCACTACCAGGATGGAGGGGACAGTGGTGTGAGCGCTGGACAGGGGCTCATATGAGTCTCTGTCTGGTCGCAGCAGAGCCTGGAGAAGGCAGCATCTGTGTGCCATCTCCAGCATCCAAGCTATCATCGCTGAGCATCCTGAGCTCCAGCACCGCAGCACCCATGCAGCCCTGACCGGGGACAGCTTGTGCTCCCTCCAGCATGGGCAGTGCAGAGCGGACAGGACCCTGCCAGGGCAAGGAGGCCCAAGAAAGACCTATCTGAGCCTCGGCACCACGCTTTTGCCATCAGATCTCCTCCATACACCCCTACCCAGCCACGTCCTTCCCCCATCTCACAGACACCCGAGTTCGGCACATGCCCAGACTCGCTGGCACTCTCTTTTGCACATTCCCAGCTCCTCCCAGACACTCATAAGAGCTTTATCATAGGTCTTTGTTGTGAGGGTAATGGGTAGTTCCTGGCTGCCTTTCATCCTCTTGTGCTCTCTGATCTGGCAGGTTAGGAGGACCTGCAAAGTCTCTTGCACACTGCTGGTGCTCCTTGCTGGGAAACTTGCTCTCCTTGCAGGGATGCAGGACACCCCCCTCAGTCTTGAATTGGAATAGGAAGTCCCAGGGCAACTTCCTATTCCAAATCAAGACCAAGGTGACCACTGTCACCATCAGAGAATGCTGCACATGCCCTACAGCTGCAATCCCCTCCCAGGCTTCACAGCTGGATGCAAAAGGTGAAGAAAAGTAGGTGTTTCTGCCTGGTTTCGAACCAGGGACCTTCCGCGTGTCAGGCGAACGTGATAACCACTACACTACAGAAANAGGCTTACCCAGGCACACAGAACCCTTGGGACACACAGGGACCACAGATGTCTCACAGGTGCTCAGCATCAGTGAGATGCCAGAGACAGAGCCCTAGGTGCTCAGTGCATAGAGAGTAACAGGACATGTGACAGGGCATGGTATGTGGCATGCATGTCCCCATCATCACTCTGCTCGAGGAGTTTTAGCCCTGGGACTTGGACAGGGGGACCACAGAGCTGCTGCATCCAGCACAGCCACTCGTTTCCTGGAAAATCCCAGCAGATTGCTCTTTACTACAGTAAAAAAAAGTATGGTCCTAGGAGTGATGAGGGCTTGGACAGTTGTGGGAACCATGATGTTGCTAAAGAGCAGGATGGGGAGCTGGAGAACACATCCCCAGGCAACATGGACAGCCAGGTCCATCCCCAGCAATAAGCATGGCACCAACAGGCACGGACCAGGCACAGCATCATCTCTTTGCTCCAATGCATGATACCCACAACCATCACAACCCAACCCACACACAGGCTCACACCCTTATCTCAACAGCATCCCTGAACTGGGCAGCCTGTCTGGCCATCACTTCCCCACCCACAGGTGGTACTATCCCCTCCTTTATCCCTTCAGTTCTCCTCTGCTTCCAGCTCCCAGGATTTTTCCTTCAGTCCAGCTCTTGTCTCTGAAGCCACCAACAGCTGATAAAGCCACTGCCAGTCCCATGTCTGCCAGCACTTGGGGATAAGCAGACCCCAGGCATTTTTGCTGATGTTCCCACCATACAAATATGCCTCTCTCACCTTCCCCTCTTTCTGCAGTGGTCTGTGTGGTTTCCCCTGGGAAACGGGAAATGTAGACCCAAAATTTTTCAGCACTGCCAAGAGCCCCAGAGGTTCTGGACATTCACAGCTGGATGGGAGACACGATGAGGCCTGCAGCCAGAGGTGGGTCAGGGACCTTGCCTGGCTTGAGGCAGAGGTTGAGGATTTAGCTGCCTAACAATGAGCAAGCCTTCATCACATGGAAACAAAGCCAAACAAGCAAAAAGCTCTGGCTTTCCCCAGGGAGTTACAGCTTGGCCAAACTAGGATGACTTTTCGGGGCTGTAGAGCTCAGCTCCAGCACCAGAGAAGTGCATACATCAAGGTCCTGCTCGCAGCGTCCACTACTCACAGCTGCCTTTAAACATGCTCAAAGCGAGAGGCACATCCACACATCTGAGCCATCCTGCGGAAATAGTCCCCGTGTCATTCTGATCCTTAATTACTTATTCCCACAGCCACTTCACAGCCCACTGTGCTGCCCTGGCAGTGTGGTTGGGGTCTTGGGAACAAATGCCCCACTGTATCCATGGAATAGGGTCTACCTGGCACCTGCTGGGAGCATGGGCAGGCAGGGAATTGCAGCCGTCCTCCCAGCCCCTCCTGCCCGCTTGTTTCTTGTCTCCAACATCAGGCTGCTTTTAAACACCAGCTTCCAGAGAGAGCAAGCTACTAATTAGCACCTTTAACAAGACCTGACATCATGAGAATGGAGGGGAGGTTGCTCTGCTCGCCTGGGCAGGCTCAGCACCCCCTCGTAGCCAGGGGACGAGGCTGTGGGCTGTCACCTTCACTCCTGAGGGGACGCTGCATGTTCTGGCTGGCACAGGTGCCCACTGCCTGGCTCAATCCCGCTCACATCTGCCTCCTCAGGGCACCGGGTCCCTCTCCAGAGGCAGAGCCACAGCTGGGTGCTGCGGAGCCTGCGCTGTCCTCACTGGGGACAGTGCATTGCAGCATCTGCCTTCTCACATGATGACAGTGACTTTCTCCTCCCTGACCATAGCACTCCTGTGCTGCAGCTACCCAACACCAGTTCACCCAGTCCTTGAGAGGCAGGAGCTGGACTCCCTGCCATGCCAGCCCCCTAGCACCACCACAAGCACATGCAGGTGACAGTGGCCTGGGGAAGTGCCCTCCCTTGGTAGGGGGACAGCAGCGATGCTTGGAGGTGCCCTCCCCAGCAGCAATGCTCAGCAGCCGGGCTGCACCGCTGCCTTTGCTCTGGGCAAAACTAGGGAGAGGGGGTGCCTCGGGGACAATCCCAGCCTTGCACACGTGTCCCACCACAGCCAGCACGAGCCCCTCACAGACCTCCCACACGTGTCCCAGGGACCCCCCGTCCCCACCACCATCACTCCACAGCCCTGCCCAGCTCACCTGCCGGCCCACACGGTTGTTGTGCAGCCTCATGCGGGAGTGGATATCCCTGTAGGTTTCTCGGGAATCGAGGAAATCCTTGGAAAACTTCTCCCCATAGTCCACATCGGGGCTGCAGCCTCCCCATTCCCAGGAGTCCTGGAGGCCAGGGGTCTCAGCCGGCATGTGCTCCATGTGCACCCCGTGGACCATGCCTTTGCCACGGTTCATGGCCTCCAGCTGGAGCCGATGTAGCTTGCGCCGAAAAGCCTCCTCATCGCCCCGGCGCTTCTGGTCACAGCCACAGGCCTGCAGCTTGCCAAGGGCACAGGCGTTGGAGACGGCGTGCACCACGCCGGCAGCCGCGATGGCGTAGGCGAAGGCGCTCTCCCGAAAGCCTGCAAAGGAGAAAGCTGAGCTTAGGCTAGGTGGCAGGACACTCATGGGGGAGCTGGATGAGCCCAGCACCACTCAGGATGCAGGGAGCCCGAGGTTCAGCTTGTGCCTTGCCTTGTCCTGATGCACCAGCTCCCACCTGGACCACTCACTTGATGCTCTCCATCCCCATTCCCACCAGGACTCATTGCTGCCCTGAAGTCCAGCCCTGCCCTGGCTGGGACCCCAGCTCCCACCATCACCCTGCACTCGCATCACCCTGGGAGATGCCACCATGGCATTGCTCAGGCATCAGCATTATGGCTTTGAAGGGAAAGGCAGTATCTCCTCCCTCCCCACGCTCCACTCAGAGTTTCCCACTATATTAAATATAATGCTGTCTGAGGAACACTTCTGCTGAAGAATGGGCCATTTCTGCTTACCCACAGGGCTCAGGATGAGGCAATGACAGGAGCAGGCAGCAGTGCCTGTCCAGCCCCATCTGTCTGCCCACATCCCTTCCCTTCCTGAGCCCCTGCAGCTCCCAGAAGAAGCTCTAAATGCAATACCACACTGGAAAAATCGAGCATCCCTAGTTACTTAGAGCATGCCACAACCGCACCGCACGCTGCCAGCACCAGCAGCTGGTTGTCGTTAAACGCTGGGGAGCGAGGATGTCCACAAGTGTCATTAGCTGGGGATGGGGTGGATGGGGACAGGGACGGGTCTCACGGCAGGGGTTCTACAGGGCTGCGAGTGGGGGCTGCCCGAGGGCCGCTTGGCTTTACTGCAGCCGAATGAAGAGACTCTGCCACCTGGGAACTTTTATTTTAAATGCAAAGTCGTATTTTTCTTTGTGGGTGCTGGGCCAAGTGAGGAACCCACAGTGCCCTTCGCTTTGGTGTGCAGTGACCGGCCCCAGCACGAGCCGGGGAAGGAGGGAGAGCCAGATTTTGTGCCGCAGCTTTACACGTGAATAAACAAATAGCTGGAGTTTGACGGCCTCTCTCCCTCTGTTGGACAAGAGCAGCTTGATGAGCTCTGGCTTTGCTATGACTGAAGAGATTTCGGAGCATTTTCTCCAGCAGATCCGCGACATTAAACGGGGGGCTTGGGTGAGCACCCCAAAGCACAGATCCCGGGCAGGGGCTCTACCAGCTCCCTGCCTGTGCTGCGGAGTCATGAGAGGTGAGAGCACGACCGCTCCCCGGCGCTGGCGCCCGTCTTTGGCGATGCTCCCCATCACGCATGTCTCCTCAGTGGTTCCCTGCCGCCCGCCGAGCAAACACTATGATCTTATTAAAGGGAAATGAAACGCAGCTCAGAAACCTGCACTTGAAGTCACGCTGCTCTTTTTGTGTGTTAATTTGACACTGGTGCATTTAAAAAATTAACGAGGCGCTGCTTAAAAGCCAGCAGGAGCCTCTCCCAGCTTCCCCTCGGTGTGGGACAAGCTTGCTCTCAGCCTCCCTCTTTCCATGCACAAGTTGAACAACATTTTTCAGTGGGCAGGTAATGGGGCTGCTGGTGCATACACTGCACAGCCTCCCCAGGGAGAGCGCTGGCAGGCAGTGCCTGCAACACACCCACATCGCTGTTGGAGCAGGACAGTACAAATTTGGGGAACTTCAGCCCCTGCCTGAGCGATGCAAGATGGAGAACCAGCATGGGAAGGTCTCCAGGGCCCCCAAATCCTCCCCATATCAGTTCTCCATCCCCACAATCTGGACCAGGTCCAGCCCTTCATGAACCAAAGGCAGGCACAGCCCAAGAGCAGGGACCTGTCGCTGCCACCTCACTCGGCGTCCCCAGCTCCTCACGCAGCTGGTGCCCAGGGATGGCAGCAGCAAACCCTCCACCCAACGCAACACTCTCCACTCAGACGTGCCTTTCTGTTAGCCTCTTTCTAACATGTTTCCCCAGCCTAACAAATAATTTCCCATGCAGCATCTCCTTAAAATCTCTTCTGGAGCCCAGACAGAAGCTTTACGCCAGCCAGTCCACCTAGCAAGCCCGTCTCCTTACAGGTAAAGAGGCCTGGTTCCTTTTGTGCCCTCCACAGCTGGGAAACCCCTCTGGTCAAGCCCCAGCCCTCCTCCTTCCTCCGCTGCTCTCTTAAGCTGATGGATGAGGCACAGGTCCTTGTCCCTGGAGCTGCCATCCCGCAGGCTGCAGGCAGGGGACGGGCTGGTCCCCAAGACTTGACATCCCAGCACTCAGGGAGTTTTGTCCCATCTCACCATGGTCATTTCCCTGCTCAGTATCACTCTGCCTGGCCCCAGCACTCCTCCCTGCCATCTCACCTCCTTCCCTCGCCCCGCATTGATGGGGAGCTGTGAACAATGGAGAGAAGGGGACCAGGGCAGCACTGGGACTGTAACAGCCATGCCAGCACGGTTCTGATTGGAAGTTCAGTTTACATTCCTTGCTCTACCCCAGCCACACCAGAGCCCAGAGGATTGCAGCAAAGAGGTGAGCAATGTGGCTGCAGGCAACAACCATCAGCTTCCTGGGCTCAGCAAGGGGTGGGAGCTTCCAGGAACCCCAGCCAAGAACACTGTGCACCAGACAGCCCTGAGCCCTTCAGAGAGAGGGTCTCTGGCTACCCCAGCCACTTAAGACCTCTGCGGAGATGTTTGATGACTCCAGAGACTGCAGAAGAGGTTGTAGCCATGGGAGGTGCAAGGAGAAGTATTGCATCTTTCAGGGAAGAGACCTGACACAACCATCTGCATGCAGCCTTCCATGTACCTAAAGGATTGTACTGGGTGAGAAAGATGGATCTGATATCTCAGCCCCAAGTCAGATCCCAGAGCAGTTTTCTTAGCAAGAGAAAATTTTCCCTGTCAAAATTCATCTAGAAGATGGAGAGCCATTGAGCAGGACCTCAAGCCCCAGCTGGCACTGGTTCTGCCACAGATGCTGCAGTTTCTCCATCTCTCATGTGGATGTAGGATGAAGTCAATGGACTTGGCTCAGGTAAGGCTGTGGGCTCCATGGTCTGCTGGAGAAGGGGTGGCTGGACTCATGGCCTTCCTCCCATCGCTCACCATCGCACCTGGGCAGCAATGGCCTCCCAGCACCCACCAGGGTGGCACTGAGGGAGCAGGTGGGACAGACAGGTCCAGGCACGACCTGGAGTACCCGAGGGATGCTCAACCACCCCCTCTATGGGCAGTGCCCCCTCTAACACCAGCAGCACATCACCCCAGCCCCGCTGGCTGGTGAAGCAGAGGAGAGCTTCTCCCGCCACCTCCTGCAAGGCCCATGGAGACGGCCAGTCCCGACACGCTACCTCTCCCCCAGCCCCGTTCCCTTCCCTCCCCTCTCCCTAATTAAACTGCAGGTGAACCTGCCAGGGTCTGGCCTGGCGCCAGGCACTAAACGCCTCCCTGCAGATCCCGACTTGCCTCCCTGCACCTCCTTGAGCGTGCTGGGGACAACCCGCAGCCCTCACTCCCCATCCACCCACGACACTCCAAGCTGGCAGCCAGAGCCCCTTTGCAGGCTGCAGGGAACCGGGCTCAGCCCCACACCTCCAGGGGGGCTGCCCAGGCCCCAGGGTCTGGCTTGCCACCATCAGCTGGGGTAAGATCCAGGGGATGGCAGCATGCACAGGGAGACAGCGGAGCATCTGAAGCACCTACATGCACTTTGGGTCCAGGTGGGCAAAGCCCTTGGCTTGCCTGGGGGCACCAAAAACCCTGCCAGCAGCCCAGCTGCAGCTGTGCTGGGCCAGGAGCTGCGGTCTGCGGGCAACAGAGTTTGGCTGGAGCTCTGCAGAGCTAGGTGCTGGGGTCCTGAGTTTGGCAGCATTTCCCTGGATATCCATAACAGCATCTGCCTCCCTCCCCACACGGCAAAGCCTCCCAAAGCAGCTCACAGCTGGCTGGGCCCCAGCACCTGACATTTCTATCCTTGCAGGGAGTTCCCCGCTCCTTGCTGTATGGAATCAAGGTTTGGTGTCAGCCACACGGACCCCTTGGCACCAGGGAGCCCTTCTAAGGAGGGCACAGGGCATGCAAGCATCACTTCTCCCTCCAAAGGCTCCAGAATTAACAGCAGGGTGCTGCACGCCAGAGCCATGTCCCCTCCAACCAGGCACCCTCGGGGGCCTTCAAGCGCATTCAGTCCCTATGTTNAAAGAGATCCTTCCACACCCCTCAAACAGCCCCTGTCTGGCAGCCGGACAGCATAGACTGGCTGGCATCTCACCCACCCATGAGTGAACACATACAAGACAATGACAAGAGTTCTGTGACCACCACCATCCACAGCTTCATCTTTTGCACAGACCCAAGCATGATTCAGCCCAGCCAAGCCACACAGTGCCCATTGAGGAGGGCATGGTTGTGCTGCTCACCCGTGGAGAAGGAGCAGGGGATCTGTCTCAGTTACTGATGCAGATGCAGCCACCTGCCTCCACCTCACTGCTCCATCCTCCTGCATATACCCCTGGGGCCAGGAGAGGCCAACATTTGGAGAGAGAGGGAGGGACAGCAGAGAGGAATGGGACCAGGGACAGGACTGGAGGGTTCTGGCAGTGGTGACAGTGTTAGGGAAAGGGCAGGAGGGTGGCAAGGACACAAGTAGCCAGCTGAGGCACCAAGGGAGGACAGCAGAAACATTTGCTAATGCTAGGCAATGCTAAGCCTAGATGCACATGGAGAAGATGTGGACCAAGGAGGATGGGTGGGTGCAGATGGCACTGGAGGCTCAGCACAGGGTACAAGGGACACCACACATCCGAAGGGTGCAGCATCAAAAGACGAAATAAAAAAAAAAAACCACAGCCTATATA
>VZRU01000923.1:102674-114760 GCA_013398155.1 Pedionomus torquatus
ACACGAGTAGTGTGACCCTGGGGGCGACCCCCCTAAATTGTCCTCACCCGACCCCCGGGGCGTCAGACGCAGAGACTGAGCTCCTGACGGACGGAGCACTTGCGGCACTGCACCACGCAGCACCAGTGGAAGCGGCAGAGGCAGTTCTCCTCCAGGACCACCGTCTCGTCCCGGTGCCCCCGCCCGCAGCACAGCAGGTCGCACCCGCTCGTGTCCATGGCCGTGCTGTTGCAGACGCGGCCCCGGGTGCCCAGCGAGCCCGTCTTACGGTTTGCCGAGCAGAAATCGGGCGAGTCGGCCGAGTAGATGAGGTCCTGCTTGTCGGGAGGCTTGATGTTGTCACCCACGGGAATAAGGGTTTTCCCGTCGTTGCCCCCCATCACCTTGAAAGCCCCGTTGAAGCGCTCGAGCAGGCGGTCCCCCACCTCGCGGAAATGGGGCATCTTCCGCCAGCAGGTCCGCAGGGTGCAGGAGCCTGACAGCCCGTGGCATTTGCACTCTGTCCTCATGTAGCTGCGCACTGCCTGGGGAAGAGATGGTGATGCTCAGCACCACCCCGGTACCCCACCTCCATGCCCAGCACCCCAAGCAAAACCCTACTTCTTCATGCTGCNTTACCAAGCGCCCAGCTTCGTTGTTGTGCAGGTCGATGAGAGCTCGGATGTCATTTTTGCCTTTCTTGCTCTTGGCATCCATGAACTGCTGGGATTTTTCATAGCCGAACTGCACGTCGTCCCCACAGCCTCCCCATTCCCAGGCTGTGCCCTCAGTGCCCGAACCCGCCGTGGGTGAGGGGGGAGCCCGGCTCCGCGTCAGCTCACAGCCGCACTGCAGCAGCTCACCCATGCTGCAGGCCTGAGTGATGGCGTGGCTCACCCCAGCTGCCGTGATGGCATACACGAAGGCTGTCTCTCGGATATCTGCAAGGGAACAGCCAGGGCCGGGATGCAGAATCAGCTCTGGCAAAGATTCCGCAAGCAAAGCAAGCCCCCATCGACACCCCATGGGTGCTCAGGCCTCTCCTTCTCCCCCTTCCCCCTTCCTCTGTGCTGTTCTCTGGGACATGTGCCCACCCTGGAGGGAGCTGCCTGGGGTGGAATCTGTCTCCTACAAGCAGAAATGCAGAATTTAGGGGATGGCCAGGCCCTGCAAGGGTTCCCAGCTGTAGGGTCCTGGGGGCAAAAAAATCTCCTGCTTCCCCTTGCAAGGGTGAGGGCTGGCCCATAGGAAAGAGGGAAGCTCAGTGAGATGGTGCTGGCTGCAGGCAGTGAGGTCCCAGAAGGCCAGGTGGTACCCACAGCTTCCTCACACCACCCTGCAATGTCCCTCCCAGCAGTAGAAATCCCCTCCCCTGCTGCAAGCTGGAACTCGGAGAGGGGTGCTGCAAGGGACACCAAAGGTGTCACTCACTCCTCTGCAAGGTGACAGAAGAAGCTGTGCTGCCCACTCTTCCCCAAACCCATTTTGCCACATGGTGCTGCCTGCCCCCCTCTCTCCGCCAGCACAGCCTCCACCCTGCAGGATTATTTATTATTAGTATTTGCTCCTGTCTCTCTCTGCTCCAGGACACGAATTCCAAGCATCCTTCCCCTGTCCGGACCTGCCGCTCGCAGCCGCAGCCAGCGGGGGATTCTGGCAGCAGGGGTGCGGTGCCTGCTTGGGGGGCTCCCATGCCCCCCCCACACTTCCATGCCAGGCAAAACCTTGCCCACACAAATGCCAGGGAAGGGCTAGCCCAGGGTGGTATTTTGGGGGTTGCCCCTCCTTCCATCTCCAGCAGTGACTTGGGGGGATTCCTGGACACCAGCTCCATGAGCAGCTCCTCCACAAGCCCACACAGCACTTGATTCCCACTAGTGTTGGTGGGAACTCTGCACGCTGGTGCCTTGCCAGCAGCGACACTCCGGGCTCAAGCGTCCCCTGCCCTAGCCCTCCTGCCCACCCTAAGCCACACGACCACCCACCCACCTGCTCTCGCCTGAGGCTGTCAGAGCCCTCAGCAGGCAGCCGGCAGCTGGCAGAGCTTCCCATGCCACCCTGCCAGCCAGGGCCCCAGGGATTGCTGCTCCTCTGACAGCTTCTCCAGACACGTGGCTGCCCCCAAGCCAGCCTGCCTTGGCACGCTGAGCCTGGCAGGGAGGAAAGGGTGAACGACTGTGACTGTGCCAGGAACTGGAGCTCCTTGCAGCATCCTTGGAAAGAGGAGGCTGCTGGATGGCACCTGGGAACCCCAAAAGTTCAGAAATGGCTTGTACAGTCCCTGCAGGATTACAGGGAGGCTGGTGCTTGCTGGCATCTGTCAGCATAGGGTGAGGTCTCTACTTTTCACACTTGTGATCCAGCCCTGGGGACCTCCATGCCTCTAGCTGAGATGTCACATGTTCTCAGAGTGGCCAGGGGTTCTCAAACTCACCGCTCTCATCAGGACACTGCCCTTCTCCACTGCCCCAGCAGCAAGGCTGGGTCAGAGCATGATGGCTCCTTCAGCATCCCTATGACTGAAGTGCCTGTGTCTCTTCCAACCCAAACTGTCCCAGGTATCTGACAGCACATCCAACAGCATCATCCACTCACTATCTGGCATCCCAGTACCATCCTGCTGACAGCCCAGATCCCTGCCTGGCACAGATCCCACCTCCCTCACCACCAGGACAGTCTGAAAATAGGTGACTCCAGAGGCAGAAATGACCCTGCAAACCCTGCCTCTCTGTCCTCAGCTGAATAGACTGTGCCTGGGGGAACCCACACTTACAAATAGATTCCTTAAATGAGCATGTCTCCCTGTCATGGGCTGGTGTTCCCCTCAGGGCCCCAGCTCTGCTGCCCAACAGCGCTGCAGTTGCCAGATGCTCAGGGCACTCTGCCCTTGGCAGTGCCTCCAGCGGGGAGGAAAAGAGCAAACCTTCACTGTCGAGGCACTGTCACCCCTACCTCCTTGCGGGGCCCAAGGGCATGTCCCATTCAGCCTCGGATGCACCGGTAGGAGGTGTGATGGCTGAGGGGACTGAGACTTGCTCCAGTATCCTCATCATTCTCGGCAGAGGGACCAGCATAGGAACAGGGGCAGGACTAAATTCGCCACCCTCTAAGTGTCCCTACCAGCCCAAGGTGCTTGGAGCATCCTCCCCTACCCTACTCAGCCCAGCCCTTCTCCCTGGGGATGATGACAGGGATTCCATTGCAGATTCACAGGTGATCTATCTCTCTGCCTCTTCTCTGGCTTTGTTGCAGCTGGGCTGGGCTTGGACCACTGCATCCACCCAGCTGGGACCTGCCCATCCCTCCCTGCTGCCCCACCTCTGTCTCTTGGGGTAACATCAGAGTGCCCACCCGCTGATGAAGGGATGGGGGATGAGCACTCCTCCCCTCTGCTCCCTGCAAGGCCAGGAGGAGGGACTTGCAGGGCACCCATGGGGCGAGGGGCAGCTCCCAGTGGCTGCACGCTGTCTCCCACCCAGGCCCCTTCCCCCAGCACACCCTGGGGTCCCGGGAGAGCAGTAAATCACTGCCAGACGAGGGTGCATTCTTGGGCTTTGTGAAGCCCCATGCTGTCTGGGAACATCGGTAATTGCTTCATTACAGCACGGGGAGACATGTCCCAGCAGTAAAACCTCAGCATGACTGCACCGGGGAGCACTGAGCAAGCCCCTCTACATCTACAGACACGGACACACACACACACAGGTTTGCACACCCGGACTCTGCTCCAGGAGTCCTGGGGAGGTGCATGGCCAGGCAGCGGGAGGCTGCGGTTTGCTTTTTGGAAGATGGGAAGCTTAGGAAGCACTGGCCTTACCCTGCTGCAGGATCTTGCCGAAGTACTTGCTGTGGCTGGTGCAGTTCCAGCGGCGGAAGCGGAATTGGTACTGGCACTCACGGACGCCCAGCTTGGTGCCCTTGGCCACCTCCTGCACGATCTCCGGCTCCAGCTGGCACAGCTCCGCCTGCTTCCCCGCCAGCCGCTTCGTCTTGCGGCAGATGCTGTTGGGGTCCATGACCAGGGGGCTCCCCACTGCCCTGCAGGAGGGACAGCGAGCAGAGCAAAACCAGCACCCGAGCCAGGAGGAGACCAGGGTGGCACAGCCAGTTGTGCTCCCAGGGACGGAGAGGGGACGCGGGGCAGTGTCAGCTCAACACTGAGCCTGGGTGACAAGGGGACAGGGCAGGGTTTGCAGGGAGGGCAGGGAAAAGGTATGGGTGAAACCTGTGTGCCAGCACCAGGGGACACTTTGCTCTGCCCAGCCAGCTGGGAAACAGGGGAGGTCCCCAGCTGTGGGGCTGGCTAGAAGATGCTGGCACATGCCACTCTGCACCCCAAAGCCCGTGGGACATCTCTGGGGATGATGGCAGTGTCCCCAGTGGGAGGTGACAAAGATGTGCTGCTCAGCACCTGCTCTTCAGGGCTGGCACTGACCCCAGCACAGCCCTGGCATCACTGTGTGATGGATACCTGGTGCAGCTGCAGCTCCTGGAGCCCGTGGGCACAGCGGGGAGCCCAGCCAGCTCTCTTGGTGTGCCTCCCCCTCTCCAGGGAGGTTCGCTGCTTTACCCTGTGGGAGATGAGCCGAGTGACCTTGCCGGTGATAAAGCCTCTTGGCTGCTGGCCAGGCTCCCATGCTCACCTCCCCCTGCCCAAGCACTGGCCCCAGGGAAAGAGAGCCTCGGGCAGGCGCGGGTGCATGAGGGAGGCACGCAGGTGGCATCGCCAGCCCTGCCGATGCCAGCACGGGAGGGCAAGTCTCGGCTGGGCTGGTGCCAGAGACGGCTCCTCCTTGCCAGCACAGCTGGAGCGAGATGCCTGTCTCTCCAGACTGGGAGACAAAGCCTGAGCACGATGCCGCACTCCTCAGCGTGCCACTGGCTACAGAAAACTCCTGTACTCTCCCCACACATTTTGCCCGGAGTGCCCTCCATGCCACAGCTCATGCAGCTGCGCAACCCGCCGGCGCCATGCCCCGTGTGGAGGCAGGCAATGCTCCAGCTCTGCCTCCGGCGATGTTGGAGCCACAGCGGGCAGAGGGCAGGCACGCCATGCTGACGGCTGCCTGCCTACGCCACCCATCCCATGGCACAGAGACCGTGTGGCCATGGGCCACCCAAATTTAGCATGCCCAAAACACAGCCCTACTCAGCACCCCCTGGCCTCCAGCACCGCTCCTGTAGGCTCAGTATTTGTTCCTGCTCAATAACATGAGTTTCCTGGCTGCGGATACCCACAAGACCCCAGGGCTGGAATCAGCATCCCCCAGCACTTTGGGATGTCCGAGGACTGTGGGGACACGTTCCCTGGGGTCCCCTGGGGAGCATCGCCCTGGGCAGCCCCACTCACTGGGGAGCACCGGCTGCGCTGCAGCTTCCAAACACAGACCTTTATAGTCTGGCCAAGCCCCAGGGGCTCAAAAATCACAAGCTGAATCTCAGTGTTTAACTATGTTCTGGGTTTCCTTTTCACTCTCATGCAGCTGGGGTGTTGTGCTAGGAATACCAGACTGCAGGACTTCACTTGCCAACCTGCCCCAGTGCAAACCTCCACTGAATCCCTTATTTGAAGCCCCAGGTCCTGCCAGGGTCCCCTGCCCCATGTCAGGCTCCCGAGCCGCCCATATCTCCTGCCAACCAAGCCCCAGCTGTGTTTGGGGAGGGTGTGCCCTCTCACACAAGCTGGAAAGGGAGACCTTATGCTGCAGCTCAACCAAGAGGTGCAGCTTGGAAAAGTGACCTCCAGCAAGGAAACTGAGGCAAGCCACACTGCTGCTGGGGAGCACCCATTTCCCTTTTCTGCCCCCAGGTTAGTTTCTTTTTGCATGAGCATCCCTCTGTGCAATGTATGGGCATCTTGCAAAGGAATGGGGCAGCTGGAGAAGCATCAAGGGGCTGTGTCTGAACTGACGCAGGTCTCCCATCGATGGGAGAACTGAAGCCCATGTGCAAAGCCACCGGCGAGTCTGTCCAGTCCCATCCCATGATGGGGATTCACACCTCCATGCCAGGAGCTCACCTTCCTGGGGGACTGGAGGCTCTCGACATCCCCAGTGGGACTGCAGAGGTTTGGCCCCCTGCTCCAGTCGGGTGGGGGAAGAAGGGGAGCCAAGACGGGACTTTCATTAAGAGATGACTCTTTGTACTAGTATAAAAATGATGCGCCAGCCCCCCGAGGCCATCAGATCAAATGCTGAACTGCGGCTCACCCCAGCCCGCCAGATCAGGCCGGGAAGAAGAGCTCAGCCCCGGGGGGCTGGGGGCGGCGGGCGGCTTGCCGGCACCGCAGGGGTCACCACCCATGGCCCAGGCGGCGGGGAGGTCGGTGGGAGCTCACCGGCCATACCAGCGAGGCATGGGGCGGGTTGCCTAAGTCCGGCATGATATTAATTTCCGCTGGGCTCCGCTTTCTGGCGCGGGGAGGCTGCTGGGAGCCCGAGAGCTGTTTTGCTTTGGAGGGTTTGGGGAGGGGGGGAGACAAGGGCAAGAAAAATGCTGCCAAACTGCTACCGCTTTGGCAAGGGCTGCGGCGCGGGGCCCAGATCTGCCTGAGCTTGTCCTGCTCCAAGGCCTCCCGCATCTACAATTAAGGTGCCCCACCTCTGCCGCCGGGCACTCCTCCCCCTGCCCTGGTGAAGGAACCGGGTCGCCAGCCTGGCTCCCCCCAGCTCGCCCAGGGCATCTTGGCTCCCCCACCACCACCTCCTGCCCAGCAGCCCCTGTCCAGGCTCAGCAGCCCGGCAGCATCCCTCCTGTCTGGCTCTGGCACCCTTCACCTGCTGCTGGAATTGCCACCACATTGCTGCCACCTCACCCCAAAAGCCACTTTCCACTGTAATTCTCTTGTGCAAGGGAAACAACTCCTGGTGCTGAAAAGGGAAACTGAGGCACACAAGAGGAATTGCAACCTGCCACCAACCAGCCACTGTCACCCTTTTGGCTGCTGGAGCTGCAGCCTGAGCCCAGTCCAGCTGACATATGGGAAATAGGGGTCACTGGCACTTCTGATGTAGTTTCTGAGCTCTGGACACTGTCCCTGCTGTGACAGAGTTGGGGATTCCTAAGAGTCATAACCAGCTTTTCTGGTTCAACTCATGGCCATGGAACCTCCAGTATGTCCCTGTCCAGTTTCCAGCTGAAATCACAGACCAAGGAGGCTGGTACAAGTCCCCATCTCCCCCTCAGACGTGGGGATGGTGGGGAGCAGGGTGTTCTGCTTTGCAGGGAGCCAGTGGCAAGGAAGAGGATGGTCAGCCTTCACAAACGGCAACTACACCACACCTCAGGTGGAAAAATGTCTCCTTTGGTCCTAACGGCCCTGAGACCCTGAAGAATGGTGATGATGGTGCCGCGCCAGCTACTCATGGGACTGGCTGGGTCTGCCCCTATTGAGTGCTGCTGCCTGAGTGTTCTGCTACTGCTTGCCTCGCATCTTGGTCTCCATCCCAGCCCCTGGACACCTTCAGGAGGGAGATGCAGGATACCGAGGTGCCCAGCCCATCAACCCAGGCCCACCGCCCCAAGCCCACAGGCACTTCTTCACCTGCTTGGAGAGGTGAGAGCTTCAGGACACCAGCCCTGGAAAGCTGAGGTCCATCCCCGAGGGGGTCAAGTCACCCTGCATCCCACCCACTGGCGTCACACTCAGTGACAGCCAAGTGAAGAAATTGGACCCAACGGGAGCCTCTCTTTCTAAGCTGTGCAAACAGGGTAAAGGGGACACACACATGAATTTTCACCCATCTGGCATCCCTTCGACCCACGCAGGCGTGCAGCGGGTGCCTGGCCCCTCACCCGAGGTGGTGTGTGGGTGCTGCTGGAGGGGGGTTACTAACCAGGACAGCCGGCTGTGGAAAACAGAGCAGGAGGATCACGGGGCAGGGTGGGGGGTGAGTAAGCAGCAAGTCACTGCCCTGGGGGGCATGTCCGGGGCTCAGCTGCCGAGGCAGCACTCGGGGGGGCTGAGGAAGCAGGAAATGCCATCAGTCAGGGAGAGCAGGGAGACCCCCCTTCTCTGCTCACACCTCACCTCCTCGGCAAGGACGGGATGCAAATAGCTGGGAAACCGCCCAAAGGAAAGAGGCTTTGGCATGGCATGGTGTCAGCCCATGAACCTGCTGGCTGCAGGGTCATGTCAAGGCCAGGTGCCCGCAGGCAGGAACTGCCCAAGCTTGTGCTGTGGATACCAGGGGGGATGAAGGGGGCACGTGCCCACAGAGACAGCGGTCCCAAAGCCATTTCCAAGCCCTAGAAGGGCTGTGTTAAGAAGAGTGGGGCCCACCCACCCCTGGCCACTGTGTCCTTCTTCAGTTTCAGTTGAAATCATCCACCAGAGACAAGCACAAGTCCTCATCTTCCCCTTGGTCATGGGGATGGTGTTGAGCAGGGTTTCTCCTGGCCCCTGTCAGTGAACCACAATCAAGGAGAGACGGAGCCGATAGAGAGGAAGAGGATGGTCAGCTTTCACAAGGAGTTCATGGAGGCTGGAGCTGGGGTGGCATGAGGGCAGCATATGGCCAAGTGTGGGTGTCACTTTTGGTGGTAGGACCCTGTATGTCCAGGACCACACCTGAGTGAATACTGAGGTGTGCCCAGCTCTGCCTAGCATCCTCCTGCACAAGGAGGCAATTTGAAGGGGTCAAGCCTCTGATGCAAAGTCCAGCTGAGCTCTCCAGCTTGGGGCATACACAGGGCAGGTCTGGGAAGCCCGGGTGTCACTGTGGCAGAGTGGAGGTGACCAGGAACAGGAATGAGATATGGCACGGGGGAAAGCTCAGTCTCTGGGGGAGGACACAACTAGTCCAGTTCTTTGCCCTTTATAAAACTCAGTGGGTCAGCAGCTTTCCTGGAAAGGGAACAGGAAGATGCCGCCAGGCAGGAACTCCCGTGCTGGAAGGTGCTTTGCTGCCCATACGGTGCTGCTCCAGAGCTGAGGGCATGCCCAGGACAGCCAGACAGCCCAGTCTACCAGGCGCCATGGGGGGCTGTGGGCTGTGGGGTGGTGGCTGTGGGTCAGTGAGCCCGGGGGTGACTCATGATGCTCACCCCAAGGCCTGCAGGCAGGGCACTACAGCCTTGTAGCCTGCCTTCACAGGTTGCACACAGTGTGAGTGCTGCTCGGGGCAGCAGAGGAGAAGAGGAGGCCACCAATGCATGAAACCCACCTGGGGGGTTGTGGTTTCAGGAGGCGTGGGGCCAGGACACCCTCAAGAGTGTAGACACAGGTGCTGCAGATGGGTCCTTCTTGGGCAGGTGTCCATCCTTCCAGGCCCCCTCAGACCCACAGCTGGAGCAGAGAACATCTCACCTGGAATAGTTCTGCCCCTTGCTCTCTCTTCCACCTCCCAACTGCTCTCAGCCAAGTCCACAAGAGAGCCAATGAGCACTGGCGGCACTGGGGAAGCCTGATGTTTCTCACCCCCATCCCCACTGTGTCTCCATACCTGTGAGCACAGCCCAGCCACAAACCAGCTCAGCTGAAATCCTGCTCTGAACCTGCCCGGGGCTCCTAAGACACCCAACTAGCCAGCCTTATATCCCTGCACCCTCTGGGCCAGCCCAGGAGCCTCAGGCGGTCCCTGCCTGTCTTGCTGAGGGAAGAATTGCTGTTGCACAAGGAGTCAGGTGAGAATCATGAAAAGAGGAAGGGAAGAGGAAGAAAGTGGTTTTACAGGGCTGGTTGGAACAAAGTGAGCCTATTCCCTGCAGCCTGACACTAACCAAGGGACCAGCAGCACCTGAATAGCACATCTTCCCCATCGGCACTGACCACAGCTGGCTCCCCTCTGCCATGGAAAGGTCCACGTTTCTGCCCATCCCCCTGTTCCTCTGTCTCTTCTCAGGCACAGGGATATAGGACAATGGTGACTGCATCTTCAGTGAGCCCTCTGAAGATGTCCTACCACGATGAGGATGCTCTTTCTCAGGCTGCAATGTCATCAGCCCAGTGTCACTGCTCAGACTTCACACCCAAACCTTTCTCTGCAGATGCAGCCAGGTGCTGGGATCCCAACATTGCCACCCAGGAGTGGCTGAGCCCGGCTGTGTGCCTGGGCTGGGGATCATGTCCCCTGCCACCCAGCCTGCCGCACCCCACCATGCCACACTCACAAAACACTTTGTCACCAAGATAGCAAAAAAAATGCCAGAAACAGGCAGCCCTTGCATCCTCCCCCCCTGCACAACCAGTGCACCAAGGGGTGGGATAGGGGTGGGTAAAGGCCTTCCTTTCCTGCCCGGGAGAATGTGCCCCTTTGGCTGAGCACCCATGGGTGCCCAGAGATGCACACACAAATGCATGCCACCAAGATCCTTACACATGAGTGACAGAGACAGCAAGGAACAGCTCTACCAATGCCACCAGCCCTGGGGCTTGCAGGAGCCCTAGCACAGCACATGGGTGCACCCCTCACCCCCTCCTCACCAAAAGCTAAACCCACAGTCACCAGCGCTACTCAGACCTGGGAGAGGAGATGGGTACCAGCAGCAGGCACGTGGGAAGATGCCCATCTTGAGCTGGCTCAAAGGGCCGGGCAGTGCCCAGACATCTCTCCCACACATGGGAAGAGCTCCCTGGAGATGAGGGATGATGTCAGCTGGGGACCAGAGATCCCAAGCTCTAGGAGAAACAGCAAGGGAATCAGCCGGCTGCTCCAGTGCCCCATCCTCTGAAACCTGGCATGTCCATTTGGTGGTGCTGGTGGCCTCATCCACACATCACCTCCTCCTGGCTTGCTGGCTCTGGAGCGAAGTAGAGTGTGTGCTGGTGATCCCCCTGCGGCTGCTCTGCTGCCCAGCACATTTGGCTGTGCTGTGTGCAGCTGGGTTATTATTCTTAAATTAAAGGTTCCTTTTCTTCTTCTTTTTTAAACAAAGCAAAAACAAGTTTGACCCTTCACACTCCTCTGCCAAATCCTGCTAATCTCCCCAAGCTGGGGCTGCCAGCGCACGCACAGCACGGTCATGGCACCAGCAGGACCTGGGCTCAGCAGCAAGATGCAGCCAGGATGAGGGGCAGCAGTACCCCAGCACCCTGCCCTTGCCAGTCCTAAATCAAAGACAAACAGATCTCTTGCTTCACCCTTGCCTGCTCCAGCCATGGGCAGGGTGGTACTGATGTCCCCGGAGATGGAGTGCAAGGCATGAGCCTGGACATGAGGGACTTACCTTGTGGGTATTGATGAGGATGGGACAGAGAAAATGGGGAGAGCTGAAGGGACAGCTTTGCTTGTGGAGCAATGGTCTGAGAATTAGTCAGGGAAAAATCAGCAGGATGGACTGTGCCCCAGGATGGTGCAGCTACCCTGGGGAACAGGGGGACCTTCAGCATGCATCCTGCCCAGCCAGGGCTTACCCTACCTCATTGTCCCTTCTCTAGTGAAAACTTAGGGCAAGCCCCTCTCAGACCTATGTTAACTCTTTCCCTGGCAATAAACACAGTGCTTGGACTCTGGGGACAAACTGTCAGCTGGTGTAAAATCACCTGTAACAGCTTGATTTATACCCACTGAGCCCCTCTTTTGCCCTGCACCCCTGGACCCAGGACTAGTAAAGGGGATGAAGCCGCGGAATAAATCACTGGTGGGCAGGCGGGGGACTGGGAGGGGAAAGGCTTTTGGAGAGCTTTATTTTAGGGGTCAAAAGAGTGTGACAATGTGGAGACGAATAGCCTCAGATAATGAATGATAGCCCGGACGGCACGCCGGGGAGCTGGAATCTAAGCACTTAAAACCGGATAAAGACAGGCTGGGTGAAATTCTTAATAGATTTAAATAGTTCATGTTTCGACAGATACCTGGGCTTTCCAAGGCTGGGTCCCAGCTCTGTGCCTGTAATGAATCCCCCACCCCCTCCAGTATCCTGCAAGGCACCGTCTCTGCCTTTGATGAAGGCACCATTACAAACAGGGGTTTTGTCCCTGCCGCGTCCAGACCACCACTCAGGAGGGGACACCATAGGGACCCTCAGGCTTTTAATTAAAGTTGACTTATTGGAGGGGTCTGGAGGCCAATGCCCCCCCTTTCCTTGCCCCGCAGGCACACAACCCTCCCAGGCTGCGGGCTTGGGGTGCAGGGAGTCAGGCTGCAGCTCTCTCTGCAGCACCTGGG
>VZRU01000923.1:137955-165716 GCA_013398155.1 Pedionomus torquatus
TGCAAGCCCAAGGGCCCACATGTGGGGCTCAGCACCTCCCCTGGCTCCCCCAGACCCACCCAACATGTCCATCATCCCCCTGCCAGGCTGGAGATAATTAACCCAAAATAGAAAAGGGACAGCTCAGAGGACCCAACCCTTCCTTCCTCAGCTGCAAGGCTGGACTGCTCTGTGCCCCTTGGTCTGCAGGAGAGTCCCCAGGTCATCCTTAGGATGTCCCAGACCCCAGCAGCTGCACTGGAGCTGCTCCCCCATGCAGGGGTGCATGCTTACCCGCCATGGGGCAGTAGGAACAAGCCCAGTTCTGGGGAGGACAGGGGAACAGCAGGGTGGTGGCACAAGTCCTTCATGTACCCGAGCCCTTGGCAAAGCATGGGGAGAGCTAAACTGCTCTGCAGACCCCAACAGGTCAGGGAAACAGAGGCAGATGGAGGCCAAGAGAGCAGCTGAATGTTAAATGTTAATAGAAATCCTTGAGGAACAAAGGGAAAACAGAAAGCAGAGCCCCAGAGAAGAACACGCGCCTGCAGTCCCCGCACACGTTGCAGGTCACCCGGGAGAGCTGACAGCCTCAAGAGGATGCTCCTTCCCTGGCAGTCCTCCTGTCCCATGAGAAACTGGAGCCTTGCTGGTATCCGTGGTCTCTCTCGAAGCGATGTGCAAGCCTGAGGTTTCCCCCCAGTCCCCAAGGCTGGGGAAGGACAGGATGTTGGCACAGGCATTCAGAAACGATGGAACAGGTCAGTTGAAAGTCCCATGCCCTTTTGGAGAAGTGGGGTGGTGGCTGGGGACTCTTTCTCCAGGGCCAGGCACAGCAGGGCAGGAGCAGACTCAGCTTCCAGCAGCTCATGACAAGACCACAGAGACACAGGAAAGCAAGGGCTCAGCCTGTGCTGGTGGTGGCCAGGAAGGCCAGGCTGACTCCAAGTCCAGAAACCATAACTACCACATCAGGCTTTGAAAGCAGCCCAGACAAATCCTGCTTCCCCAGCCTTTGCTATTTCTGTTAAAAATGGAAGCCACACAGCTCTCCCCTTTGCCCAGTAAAACATCCCTCTCCAAACAGCCGCAGGAGCCAGTGTGCAGCGCAGGGGGCTTCCACCGTCCTCACTCTCCAGAGCCAGCTCCTGTCTCTTCCTTTGAGGTAGGTTGAGGTGTCCCTGGGGAGGGACAGCAGCTGCCCAGTCACATCACCAGGGCAGTGTCCGAGAGGCAGCCAGCAGGTTTCTGGTCGGCTCCACCAGTGCACTTGTTGAGAGGTAAGCTCTGAGCAGAGCTGGGCTCCAGGCATCTCATGAGGTCCTCACCAGCTGAAGGGAGGAGTGTACTGCAGGAGAAAGGAGATCCCATGTTGCTTAGGGCCAGCAAGAAAGGATCAAAAGAGCCACAGGGCAGCATTTGTACAATCACTTAGGTTGGAAAACATCTTTAAGATCATCACCTGTGGTATCATCATACACAGGCTCAGAGACAGGACTGCCAGGCTCACATACTTCACCCCCTACCCTGGGCAGCACCAGTCACCCCAAAAGACATCCAAGACAGTGATGACAATTTAGTGTCACAGCTTGATCGCCCCGGCTGTACATAAATCTAACTCCATCCTAGCCTGGGCACAGGAGCAGGGATGCTCTTTCCCTTAACACCAGAGACTAGGGGTGTGCCTCCCCTCCATTTTGGCTTACCCAGGTGATCCCAGTCCTCCACCTCTCCGCAGGAGGCTGTTGGGACCAGCAGCAGCTACTTGGCACTCCAGCTTTGCTCAGGGATGCTGGCAGAGTGCAGCCAGCCCAGAGGCCTCACTGCTCCCCCAGCACCACACAACGGCTGATGGTGGCCACGTCAGAGCCCACAGAAGTGGTGCAGGTCTCTGGGGGGAACATCTTGTCAGCATGTCCTGACCACGACAATACCACACGTCACCCAGTCCAGCTGTTCTGGGCCTCACTCCCATCTGAGATGGGTGTACAGTGCCAAGGAGACATGCCCAGTCGCGTAGACATCATGCCAGCCCCACCAGTTGGCTCTCCAGGGAGCGGAGGCTGGCTTCAGAGCCTGCAAGCCAACCTGTTCCTCTCCCCTTAAACAAAGCTGCTTTCCCTGCTGCCAGTTCTTTGTCAGGACACTAGTCCTGTGAACATCACATGTGTCATGGCCAGTCCAAACTCACCTCAGTCTGCCCAATTCCAGTTTACTGAAGCCATTTGATTGAACACTGCTCTTCTGGAGGAAGAAAGACTTTGGCAATGACCACTGTAGGAGGAGAGAAAGACAACCAAATGGCTATTTAAGTCATGGCAAAAATTCCTCAAGCCTGCTGGGCTCTACTGTGGGCTGCCCTAGTGCACTTCAGCTTCAACTGCCTCACGCTGCTGTGCATCATTGCTGCCACCAGACTGTTCCCAGAATAGCAAACAGAGCAGTCTTTGCTCTCTGCTTAATGAATCCCTCTGCTGTAAATGGGAGCAGAGCATCTCGAGGTCAAAAGAGTAGGTTTCTTTCACTGGATCAGCCTGCTGTAAGGCACACAAGTGACAGATGGAGATGGCTCACTCGCGGAGAAGAATAAAGGGAAGGCAAGGTGTGAAATATGTAGGGCTGTGCCCACTGCACCCAAGGATATTCAGATGCAAAGTACTTGCAGATCTGATATACTGGGTGGACTTCATGGTGGGACAGAGAGAAGCGTGGGTTTTTCCAGACTCCTCCAGGCCTCAGCAGAGGGAAGAGGGCAAACAGGTAGGGCAGGAGTTGTAGGGAGCAGAACAAGCAACCCAATTCTGCCCAGGCAAACAACCATCTCACCCCTAGCTTACCCACAGCCATACGCACCGCCTGGGCCAAATCTGTCCCTGCCCCATTGTGGTACCCTTTGACACACCAGCTCTTCAGTAGCTCCAGACCTAGGAAGTTAGAGAAAAGACAAGAAGCAAGGATGAATGACCAAGTTTATAGAGAGTTAAGCCATCCCAACTTGGGACACGCAACTATGCTGCACAGAGTGAACTCGTTGTGCAGCACATGCTATGCAATAACTACTTGAACACGTGCCTGAGCCTCAGCAAACACGGGGTAAACCAAGGGCGTTCACCCTTTGTACAAGCAAACACCAGTGAGTGCCAGCACGTGGGCTGTTACAGAGCCTGCTTTCCTCTCGGGAAGCCAAAATGTGCTGTGCAGCAGGCTCAGCTAAGCAGGGAAACTGGGGCAACACAGGATTTGCCAAATTAGACCAGACTGGTTTGTCCCCCTGAGGCTGGTGCCTGTCAACGGCAGCACCTGATTTGGACTGCACTGGTAAAAGTTCCTATAGTGCAGATGTAGAGCAGCTTTGCTGTCACTAGCCCCTTTCCCAGAGGAAGGCAGCTTAGGCAACCTCCTCCTTGCACCAACACTGACTAGCTGCAGCATCCCAGAGCATCACCTTCTCCTGCATGGATCCATCTGGAGCTTAACATGGGCTGAGACCTGGTCTCCATCCCTGACAGAGGAAGCAGCTGGCATGGACCAAGCTCACCAGCAGTGTGACTGGACGGGACCATTCCTCCAGCAGCACTCAAGATGCGCTGTGCTGGAGCACAGAGAGGTCACCTTGAAGCAGAGCCATATCTCCAACTGCAACGAGCAGGCTCCACTTCCTCCAAAGCCTCCACTACAGCCAAGCTCCCTGCTCTTTGCTAACCCAGAAATATTGAGAAATCCAGGACTGCTCCCTTCTTGTTTTCTTTTTTTAAGAGCATTGGAGCCATAGCATAAGCTAAGGTGCCTTGAGACTTAAGAACCAGCAGAGCAATGGCCAGGAACTTGATGCTGTCCAGCTGGGGTTACTGTGGTTTGCTATACGACACCAGCCCTGACTATAGGAGGAATCCTTGTTGTGCTCCTCCTTGACCTTTCAAGCAAGTCCCAGGACTTTGGAAAAAAACCCTGTGTGTTGGGGGCTGAGGGGAGCAGGGCACCACGGCAGCCCTGCCCCAGCTCTGTGCACCAGCCCGGGCTTTGAACCTTACAAAGACAGCAAATCTGAGGGTCAGGTGCTTCAGGGAAGTGACAGCACTGAACCAGGACCCCAGTCCGAGTGGCAAAGTTCAGGACAGTACTTCAGTGCAGACGATGACAGGACCTTTCTTCCAGCTGACAGAAGAGCATCCAGCAAAGGTATTAGCAAGGCAAAGGATGACACATGCTGACAGCGCAGCTGGAGAGGGCTATGAGGTTACTGTCTCTCTGTGAAAGACTGTTGCCAACCCCTTTGATATTTGCTTTAGCACCAGTGAAAAGTGACAAAAGCATGGTTTTTTTTCTCTGCATGACAGCCAGGGTAGGAGCACACATATGGTTGCCTCAGTGGAGAGCCAGCTCCCGCAGAATCCTCTCCAGCTGGATCAGATGCTGAATGGAGAGCCCTGAGCCACAGCTTCTTTCTTCTTATGCTCTCTAATCCTTCACTCTAGATCTCACTGGTTCTTTCTCCTAAATAGCCTCTACTGCTGCCCTGACAGCCCTGGATAAGAAGGAATTGGTCCAGCTCAGCTATGCCTCATTAAAGCATGTTGTTTATTAAAATACAGAGTTGTGTCCTGGAAAGGTGAAAATGACAGCTAGATTTCTAGCATTTAGGAAAAATTCCTCTGTGCAAGCTGACAATTTTTCATCAATTAAAAAGTAGCAGGAGACCAGGGAATAGGCCAAATTTTTCTTTCACTTCACAGACCACCTGCAAGGAGCAAAGCCCAGTGACTCCAGCTGGTTGTCCCTAAAACAGGGCTGAGGAACGCAGTAAGAGGCCACAGCTACAGGCTGAAGGCTGAATCCCAGCTTACTTCAGCCCCAGGGCACCTAGAAGTGTTGGTGCTGAGTTTACCAGAGCAGCCAGCACCTCTACTCAACTCAGAATAAGCTCTTTATGATATTTGAATCAGTCTGCGAAAGTAACACATTTCCTCTGGCTAGTGCGCAGGCAGGCAGCTCCCCCTCAATATTTGCAGCTCAGAAGTCTCCCACGACCATCAGCAGGCAGTTTGCCTGACTCAGGTGGCTGTGCCAAGCTCTCGGGTGGCAGTTACCTTTGTGCTTATTCAAGTAGTATTTGAGCTCCCACTGAGTCACCAGGATGTTAAAGTAACGAGGCTGCTCAAAGAAGCGCAGGTATCGCATGGAAATGTGGGTGGGGAACACCCGCTCAAACTGCCCACGCCGGGAATATTCATCCTCTGTCTCCACCAAGATGCGGACATCATCTGGGGTCAGGATGTCCAAGACAGAAGAATAAAAGTCCTGCAGACAAGAGCAACCCAGGGTCAAGAAGTGAACTACGTTCTGTCAGTCCCCCTTCCCACCTCCCCGCTCCTCAAAGTCTCTCAGGCAGAAGTCTCCATATGTCTGAGATCTTTGGGACAGAAACCACATGGAAAATACAGAAATCTAGGCTCAGTGGTGACATCTGTGCTGCACATAGCTGAGGAGATCCCAAATTCTGCAGCCCAACCTCTCTTATGGGCACTGCCAGGGGGCACACAAAGCAAGCATCCCTGCTAACCTGCACAGAGACAGAAGGCAAAGGCTGCGAGAGCTGCACTGAGACACAAGGAGGAACAGGCAGTGCTTAGACCCTGTTTGTGGACTGGTGGGTAACATGCTTTTAAGCACGCGTCTGTCTTAACGTGTTGATAAACCAGTGCAGAAGCGGCTTAAGCAAACCAAATTTATTTCTAACCATCTGTCCTGTAACCCACTGAAACCCAAGCCCACCCCATTATCTGGCTGTCCCCACAGAGGAGAACAATCTGGAGGGGGACAAGGAATAGACATGCAGGCAATGGCTTGGCAGGACGATACAAGTATCAGAGGAGATTTTGTCATACCTGGTCAGGTATCTTCTGCGTCAAGTAATAGGCCTTCTTCATCTTCTCCGCTATGAAATGCTCAGATCTTGGCTTGGGCTTCTCCTTCAAAGTACTGCCTGGGCTGAGGACACAAAAAGAGGCATTAGAGCATGTAATTAGAGAAGATAAAGTCTCCTGTCACGGCAGAGCTGCTCCCAGCAACTTCTGCACAAGCAGGATACCCTCAGGAAGATGCCGTGGAGGGCAGAACACTTTCTCTATTTCACTAGTTTTGACATCAGTGATGCAACCAACAGCCTTGTGCATCAGCACAGGACCCAGGAAGAATGTGGGCAGGGGAATGGGGGGGGGCTGTCAGTTCCTCACTACAGCATTTCAGTGTTCATTCATCCAAAAAGGTAAACCATCACCTCACACCCACACAGGATGGAAGAGAGCCAAAGACACACCATGACCTGATTCACAGCACTTGAAACCTGGTGGGATCTCATGTTTACACCCCACTTGGAACATAGCTAGCACGGGGCTAGGGGTATGAGTACTCAGTACTGACACTGTACAAGGAAGTAGAGAACTATTTTCTCAAAGGTTTCCTCCTGCAACAGCCAAGAACTCTCAAGACTCAAATTCAGCCCCAGCTCCACACGCCATGGAAAATCCTGACCTTCTGTATGATCTGACCAGCAACAATCTAAACTATGCTAAGAATCCAACTGAACCATTTGGGGATGACAAAACCTGGGAGATACTTGTACAACACCTTTGAACACTTTTATCAACACAGCTAATCTGTTCTGCTGCTGCAAAAATTATTTGTGTGCAGATCCAAACAGGGAAAGCAGAGCCTCAAGGCTTTGCTGCATGGTGTTTGGGGAATATACAGATCTACTGGAATTACACCTGTATGCAAAAAAAACCTCCATATCCTTCCCAGAGAAGGAGATATGGTGAAGTAAGCTTGACCCTGGATGCAGGAACTCTGGCAATGCATCATCTGAACAATGTTAAGTATCTGCTTAATCCCCTGCAGGTCCCTCCGAGGACACCTGCCATTCAGCACCTCCGTTGCAAGCTGCAAATGAGTGCTGCAAGCCGCAAACAAATGTGTGATCAAATCACTGCAGACGAGCTGGCGAGAGCTCCCCAGCTGGAACGGGCCTGCGCTCCAAGCTTCTGCCTTCACTGAAGGCGCAGGGCAGGTGGAGGGCAAGAGTCCCATCTTTCAGTGTGCCCACACATCACTATGTGCTGGTACTTATCCCAGCAACCTGCTCCTTCAGTGACATAACCGCTCTGCTGCAGGTAACAGGACTGGGGTTGCCACCTCACCATCAGGTTTGAAACCAGTATAAGCCCAAGCTGTGGTGAAACACAGAAGGAGCAGGGACTGGGTGAACACATGCCCAGGAATTAGCCTTATTGAAGAAACAGTCATGTTAGCAAGGCAAGACTGTGCACACCCCTACCCACATGTCCACAGCCTCTGACACCTGCAGTCCTGCCTAAGAAACAGAATGCTCCAGCCTTTGCAAAATAACAGGTGCTCCTCTTGCTCAAGACAGCAGCACGTCAGTCCTAGAGGAGAGGGTAAGCAGATCCAGCCCCAACACAGCCAGTGAGCTCTCCAAGCAAATGAGGAGGCAGTGCAGCTCAGCATCACATTTATTCTGGCAGGAGGGAGGAAAAGAACACGACTTGACTAACTGCAGAGCAAGCACAAATTACACTGACCACACTTCCAACTATGGACCTACAGAGAGGGCATAAATCCTTCTGCCTTGAAGAGAGTGCAGGAACCAGATACCCAGGCAACAATGCAAGTCTCTCAGACCCACAGCTGAAGGACCAGCAAGCACAGGCTCTCAACAGCACAGAAAGAGTTTGCTGGGCTGCTAGGAGTCCTCAGGTGAAATTCCATGAGAATTCTGACAGAAAAGGGGTCTGACCTGGAGGTAGAGCCAGTTCTTGTCTGTGGCCTTGAGGCGAAGTTGTCCATGCTGGGCAGAACAAAGCCAGCGAGGTTGAGAAGATCCCGGATCATCTGGCCCTTGATGCTCACATCCAGTGGGGAGTTGGAGTGGAGGCTGCAGGGAGGAAGAAGTTTGAGTGCTAGAACAGAGGTGCAAAGCCTCATGGCCCCAGCATCACTTCCTGGGTTAACAGTGACCGGGACACAAAACCCAGCCTGTCCCTCTCCTCATCACAGACAGCCATCAAACAATAAGAGAAAAATCCTCACAGCAGTTCTTTGAATGGGGGCTCCCCACTAGAAATGGTTCATTTCTCCATCCCTTCCCAGATCTGCTGCAAACCTGCAACTCCCTCCCCAACCCCCTATATGGGACCACAGCTCTTTGTCCAGCTCATGCCCATCTGCTCTGGCAGGCAGGATGCAAGAGGCTGTGCTCAGGCACACTGCAGCTCCCGGCCCTGCCTGCGCAGCCAACACTGCACGGCCGGGTGCTGTCAGCAAGCAGGGAACAGCACACAAGGCAGCAGAGCTGCTGATCCCTTCTGCCCACACAAAGAAGAAATCTCTGCTATCATCCATTCCCTAAACAACACATTCCTCCTTGGCCTCCCTTTTTTACCGTACTCTTTTCATGGCTCTAGCTGGAGCATGCCCAACAAAGGTTTCTGAGCTGCGGATGGATGTTGCTTTCACAGACAGGGAGGACTTTGATTCCTGCAATCTGGAGAAGGAGGCTTCAAAGCCCACAGTCTTTCAGCACAGCGTGCAGGGGACATCATGAGCCAAATTCACTTTGTGGTAAAAGAAAGGCCATTATCCTCTCTGCTGTGGCTCAGAATCTGCTTTACCTTGGGGAAATGTTGACCTCTAAGATCCAGGGCTTGAGGTTTTCATCCAGCATGATATCAAACCCAAACAGCTCATGGCAACAATACGGCCGCCGCACATACATCTTCACCAGGCTGTTCACGTAGGGCTCAGATCTGCAAGCCAAGGAAAAAATGCTTGTTTCTAACAGTCAGACAGCAGAGCTCTGGCTGTTCACAGCACACGCTGCTGGCTCTGAGAGCATATGCAGCCACGTGCTGTGAGAGTGAGTGGGCTGAGACCAACGCAGGCCCATGAGCTGCTGCTGCTACACTGCGTATGGATCCAGCTTTGCATTCTAAGCATCCCTCCTCCATTGCACAGGATCCACCTCTGAACACAAGATCCATTCTGTACCAGGTGACCTTTCTTCTCAGGCAAGCTGGGCAGAGCCCTGGGTACACCAAACCCTCCTGGCCTCCCCCCATGCACTGCAGGCAGACCCAGGAAACATAAGATCTACTTACCCATTGCAGCTACTGCAACATGAGCATAAGTAACAGGATGAAGCAAAGGAACTACAGAGAAATACTGAAGCCAACAGCAGTGGTAGCATTTAGATCAAGAGCAAAAAGGACCAGGCCGAGAGGGAACTGGAGAGCCAGAGGAGCCAGAGTGCACCCCACAGCCAGGCACAGAGCAAGGGGTGCCAGGACTTACGCAATGATGGTTTTGATAACGATGTCCTTAATCTTCTCCCAGATGGCCTTGCTATCAACTCCCTTCTGAGTCAGGTAAGTCCAGAGAGCTTTGAGTGACCTGGGAGAGAGAAAGGAAAGGAGGTAGCTCTGTGGCCCCTTGCTGCCCAGCCCTGCTAGGGGACTGAAAGCAGCAGAGGGGAGCCTTGACAAAGCTCTTCCTTGGCATGGCCATCCTTATGCCATCCTCCCACCCCACAGCTCCTGGTTGCTGCCCTCCCCAGCCTGGCCCCTGGTCTTGTAGGCCCAAGCTACTAGAAACATAAATCTGTCAAGGCCTTGTCCCAGCACTGGAGTAATAGCTCCCAAATTAGCACGAGTAAGGTATATTAGGCCCAGATTTCTCTTCCCTCCCCCTCCATGTCCTCAGCAAACCTCCCCTTCCTGCAGGCCTTCCCCCGCAGCACCGCAAAGCAGCTCAGCAGGAATCCAGCAGGAACCCCAAATATCTTTTGGCTAGAGCCATTTCACTGAGGCTTTACGAGTGGAGAAACATGTTTCAAAAATGTGGAGAACAAGATGGTAGGACGGAGCTTGTATAGGAGTATAGGAGTTTTAAAGGAGTTTCCCACAGCACACCGAGCGCTGCAAGCTACCCTGACACTGAGCCAAGGATGCTCAAGTGAGACCATGTGGCTAATGGCCAGGAATCCAAAGGTCATGCTTCCTGCATACGAGATGGAGTGGATTACAACCACTCTCATCTTCAACATGGGAGCAGCCAGTTTTGACTTGCACAGCCATGCCGAAAACCCACACAATCCCATTTCCATGGGATTTCAACTGCTGGGGAACAGCAGACACTTCTCAACATTCCAGTGGAGGAACAGAAAACTGCACAGGAGGTCCAGGTCTGGGAAAGCGATCCTACCACAGTAAAACACCTTCTGCAGCTCCCTTTGAAGTGAAGTAGCCTTGTCCAGGCCCATGAATTGAGAACTCTATCCTGCACTATTTTTAAAAGAGTTCAAACACTGCTGTGGAATCAGAGACAAGTGTCTGGGGCCTTGGATCAGTCCCCCCATGGAAGAGCAGGGAACAGGAAGTCCTGCAAGACTGCAGCCCTCCTCTCCAATTCATATAAATTGCACAGCTGCTCCTATTCACACTGAGAAGCACATAAATTACCAGTTTTGCACCAGCTATGTCCCTTTCTCTGCCTCCACAGGGAAGTCAAAAGTGAGATGGGCAGGAGCTCCTGTCTAGCCAATTTAAGCATCATAGTCACCCATTCAAGTTCTAACAGCAAAAAACCACATCAGATTCTGCTTTAACTATATCTCATCACCCCCTCAACAGGGCAATAGGATGAATGAGTACAGATGAGAGCAGTGTTGGAAGCAGGGAATGAGACAGACACAGGCAGGATGAACAGCAACCACAGCCGAAGCAGCAGTGGACAGGATGAGTCACAAGCCAGGGAGACCATCCAGATTCCATCACCACTAATTATTAATTATTAAGATCGCCACGCCAAAATTACTCTGCTCCTTCTGCTTCCCCAATCAGAAGCAGACAACACAGGAAGCACCTTCAAATTGTGGGTAGGAATACTGAAGAAAAGCCTGACAGAGCTGTACCCTAAAAGCAGCACACCTACCATTTGTGTCCCTGACAAGCAGTCTCATCCGAGTTGGACTTGTACTCCGTGTTCTTCTTGTTCACACTGTAGTTGGTCAAGTGCACAAACTTGTTGCTGAGGCTCTTCATTGAAGAGGAGTACCTGGAACATGTGACAGAAGCACAAGCAGTCTGAGCTTGAACTGGTTGCCCTCAGGTCCATGGACCAGGCAGAAACTCTGTTTGCATCTCAGACCACCCTCCGCCACCCACCAGCCTTGATGCCTCCCTTTCCCAGGCTGCCTGGAGCTCCCTGTCCCCAAAGGCCCAGAGCTGACAGGACAAAGCATGAGGCATAGAGCAGGCTGTCTCGGAGCAGTGGGATGCAATCCCACCCTCGCAGCAGGTCCTTAAGAAAAGACCACAGCATGAGTAAGCAAAAGCACTGACGGAACTGCAGCAGCCCATGGCAACATAGTCAAAACTGATAGAAATATCTCAGTTTCTGGTACACTAGCTCTTCTGCAGTATGAAGCACAGACAGCATATTTCAAGAACTTCTTTACACAGAGCTGATCTTGCCTTGGGAAAGGAGGATGAACGAAGCATCCTCTCACATTCCCTTTCAACACTCTCACCTACAGTGACCTCATGTGTTTCCAGACTGCTTCTTAAGCAAGAAAGCTACAGCTTTAAGCACCACTATATACAGAATGACTCCCTCCTGCCTGAGCTGAGGTGGGTACCACAGCCAAACACACCTCAGCTCTGAGGCAGCCCCCCAGAACTGCTCTCCCACATAACCTACTTGCAGCTAGCAAAGCGAACCAGTCCATCCTTGAACAGGTAGATCCTGAGAGGATCATAGCAAGTGACGTAAACGTAAATCCTCAGGTCAAACTTCTTCCCGCCAATGAGGTAGGGTTTGTGCAGATATCTGCAGAGGGAAGCAGGCACCAGAGGAGTGTTATGATTTCCATGTGCAGGAACATCTCTAGCCCCCACCTCAGAAGGCTTGGCAAAGCCACAGACTAATACAGAAGCCCTTTTGCACAGTGTTTCCTAGTTAAGTGCATATCACAGTCAAAATTAGAGAGAAAAAAAAAAAGCCCTCCCATGCATGCAGAGAACCTGCAGCACACAAGTAGTATTCCATTCTGCTCAGTTCCTTTTCCACACCCACAAGGCTGACCACAATATATCAGGACCATCTGACACGTGCAGTAGGCCACAAATGGTTCAGTGAGCAGAAACAACTGGAAATTTCCATCCAAATAGTTCATTTTTCATCCCAGAAGTTCCATGATTTTACACAGGGACACTTACCACTTTGCATGGGAAGTGGATAGGGAAAACAGACAAGCTAACTCAGCAGCTCCCTGTCTGCCAAACACTGGACAGTTTTCCTGCCCTCACAAGAACCTTCACAGAAAGCAGCCTCAAACCAAGATGATCTATTTCCTTTTTCTGCAGAAGGGGAAGGAGATTCTGAAAACCCTGTAACTTAAAGAAAACCCTTTGACTAACATCCATACACACAGAGGCTCTTGCTGCTCCATTCTAACTTGGATAAGAACAAATCTTTGACAATTGCCAAGTCTTGCCTGGGACTTCTCTTCCCAGTGTTCTTATGGGCACTGGATAAGTTTTGTTTGTCTCCAAAGATCCCACACCACAGAGTACAAAGCAGTGGGAGTGGGATCACAGCAGAGCTGAAGCTGGATCACGTGGCAGACAGAAGCTCCAGAAAGCCCATGGGCCATTTTGTACTTGAGACCTCAAAAAAATCTATGCAGAGACAGCAGCACTCCAGTAAACCCAGCTGCAGCTGACAGAGTCAGACTTCCAGCAGCAGCATGACACCTAGGTAGTTGAGAAGTTTCTGGATGCAAATTGGGTGCTTCTGCTCTGCCACATAGTGACAGTGGCTGAGACCCAGCCAGAGAGACTATACACTAGATGGTCCCTGGCCATTTGTCAACCTTGCTTTCCTTCACGCACCTCTGTACCAACAGCGGTCTCCTTTTGGGGAGCTGACTCCATTTGTGGATTACCTGGATACCAATGCCTCTTGCTGATGCTGGCTGCAAAACACAAACAAGAAGGGATCAGATCTTTCCCCAGTAACTACAACGGGACAAAGGATTGAGCTCTGCTTTGCACTTACTGGTTTCACAATCCATTTCTGGCGGCTGGCTCCTTCCTCCCATGCTTTTCTGAGTAATTTGATATCCTGGGGCAGGATGAAGGACTGCGGGAAGAAGTTAAACTCTTTCTTCCCACAGCGAGCCTGCATCTTCAACAGGTTGCGCCACAGACGGTCCTTTCTCCCAATTTGAAATGAACCGGGGAAGTGGTTTAGCTGAAAAGGAACACAGATGCTGTGAGACCTCCCTGCTTTCCCAGCTCCCTGCTCACCCCTTGCTGCTTCTTGGCCAAAGGATATGTCATTTCTGAACACTGTGCAGGGTAACACTCCTTGTTCCCTTCCCAGGGAACACCAAGACAGAACCCACCTGCTCCTGAAGCTTTCCAAGGACAAACACCTGTATGGTGATCCACACTGGCTACAAAGCCAGCAGCTGACACCTTGTCCCTTTGGATGACTAAGCAGCTGCAGAGCGCTAACTCCCAGCCTTTGACCTTCGTCTGACAGTAATCCTCCACCCCAGTGGCTTCCCACTTCTAAACTGTACCAGAGCCCTGCTCATGCAACACTAGCTCTGGGGATGGAAAGACCCTGCAGTAGGACAGGAACAGGACTGGAGGTTGCCAACTTCCAACTCTGGTTGCTGCTTCAACACTGAAAAGTTTGGAGCATCACAACCCTCCAGAGCAAACATGCATGTGTGGCCCACATCACACTTCTGGTCCCTTGCATGTTCCCCAAGCCATGGGCCACTTCTGACTCTTCTATAATCTGAGATAGGTACCTCTGGCTGTGCTGCCAGGGAGGGCACTGGCCCTACCAGTCAATTCTGCCAGAGGAAGGACTGCTGTAAGCAACAATGACTGAATTTAGATGAGCTCACAAGTGAACACAACTTGGCTACAGCCTCAGCCTGTAGAAGAGCCACCCTCACGGAGGGGATGCTCATCCAGCTGGGCCTACCTCTTGGGCTCATCTCCCAGCACAGAAATGCCAGCTGCCACATACTGCCAGGGACAATGCAGGGACAGCCTGCACAGCAAACCCCTAGCCCTGAAGAGAGGAGCACCCAAACAGCTCCCAACACACTCTCCACACAAGTGAAAAAGGTCAGCCCAAGACATGCCCTACCTTCTGGTGCTCCCTGATGGCTCTGAAACCGGGGGATTTCATGTGGTGGCCCCAGCAGCCCAGCCAGTCGTTGCTTTCTGCAGGAAAAACAGGAAAGTCCTTGACTGAGTACCCTACCACCCATAATGCCCTCTCAACCCACCAGCACCCCACCTCCTGGGGCCAGCAGAAGCGTGCCAGAGATGCTGCACAGCAATAGTACAAAGCACTCATACTGGCACTGTGAAGCAACAAACTGATGGCTGCGAGTGTGATCCAGTCAACCAGGTGGGTCATACCTTTGCAAACATCATTGTTACAAGGATCTGGGCAGGCACAGGGTCAACAGAATGGCTTTAATCCCCCAATACCCTGACTTCCCTGCTTTACAGCAGCTGAACAAAGCAGCTGGCTAATCAGCATTGCACTGCTGATTAGGGGGATTGCATGACTTCCTAGGTCTTGCTGTGTCCTGCTTGTCCCTTTATAGTCCCATTTGTGGACTGTGCAGAGGTCTCTTGACACACGCAGGAGCCTGTGGGTACTGCTGGGAGATCACATGCCAGGGTATGGACCACAGCTGCAAATGCTCAATACTTCCCGAGCCCTCTCCTACATATCTCTTCAGTGACAAGATCCTAACCCTGAGAAATCTCTGGCTACTGTCAGAGAGGATGGCTTCTTCCTCAGTGCATGGGGACAACGGACAGCAGTGCTGGAGCTGTCACCAGTTGAGCGCCAGCCTCCTTAGAGTGGCAGCACCATCTAGAGGCACAGCTCAAACAAGCTGAAGCACAGTTCAGCTACCTCACAAGCTGCCTCAGTTCCTGACAATCCAGGACTAAGCCCTTGTGGTCCACATCAGGGACAAGCCAAAAGGAAGATCAGGCCATGTCAGGACCCACAGAGTTCAAATCCTGTGGGTCAGACCGGCAAAAATGGGAAGCTAGCATTCTGCAGAGCTGAGCCTATATCACTCCTGCTCTGCTCTTCGCAGGCAGTCTGCCTTCTCACGCCCACGGGCTAGAGGCGAGGGAGGACATGACGTGTCGGATGCTGCCAGCCTCCCACAACTTACTTTTGCTGACTCTAAAGTGGGACCTGCCAACGGTTTGCTTCACTATGTTTGGTGTGACTGTGCACATTTTCCATCGCAGAAGCTTCCTCTGCTCCCAAGGCAGCTTCTCCACTAAGAAGGCAAAAAGGACAGAAGGAAATCAAACATAATAGCCTGATTTTCTAAGTGCCACCCAGGGAAATTCTAGTTTTGCTGCACAGGCACCAAGCCTTCAGAGGAGGGTGTGCAGCCCACTTCGCAGAACAAGCATGGAACACAAGAACCCATGGCTGGGGAGCAGCCATCATTTTACTCCAGCCCTCCGGATCTCACAGCGGTGCTGAGTGTCACGGTGGGAAGGGTGAAGAGGAGCTGCTGCCAGCCAGTTTGCAGCTCTGCACTGGCACCACTGCTTGCTAATAACGGGCTGGCCACTCTCATCTTGCACAAGGACAGGCCCCAGCTCACCTGTCTCATCCCGAGTACTGAAGTAAATAGTTGGAGGCACATTAGGGAATAAACTGCAGACAAGAGCTGGTTTGAGCATTTTCTCCTGAGCCTCAGCAGGCTGGGCCAGGCACTCGATGTGGTTCCTAGGAGAGATGAAGCCGTAGGCAGTTGGCTAAAGGTAAAAAGCAGCACAGGGAGGAAGGGAGAAGCCAGAAGTTGCCCTGATCCTGGTATTAGGAATTTCCATCATTGCAATGAGGTGTTGTAACCTCCAAGGGTTTTGTGTTTTGCCAGGACAAGGGGCAGAGTTTGTTACATGACAAACCCTATAACCTAGTCCACAGGAACAAGGGGTGGAGGTTGTACCACGTATATGATTCAGCTGTTGTAACCTTCTTGGGTTTGGTGTGTTGTGGGGAAGAGGGCTGGAGTTTTACCAACTGTATGTACAGCTTTTTAACACAGCAAACCCTAACACCTGAGAGGAAAAGTAGAATTTATAAAATATCTATTAAGGTTGTGATGACACTAGAAGTAAAATTTATAATGAACATATATTCAAGTATATACCACTGCAGCCAGTGGAAGAAGCCACACCAGAGCAATCCATGAAAGAACAGAGCAGCAAAAGAAAAGAAACCAAAACACATTGACCCCAGTCTCCCAGGCCACTCCTTGCCTTGCTGAAGAACTGAATGTAGCCTGAGGTGAGGAAGCTGGAGACCAGTATAGGAGAAGAAGACGTGTTTTCCTAAAGTCCTTGTACATATATATTTTTTTCAATACTAGAACTGGTAACTAAAAGTTTGTTAATTGGCAATAAATTATAAAAAAACTAGTTTTGCTGTCAACAGACTGAAGGCAGGACACAGCTGGAAAGGCTTCGAGGCTAGCCCAGTGCACAGACAGCACAGAGAATAGGTCAATATCCCTCCCTCCCCACGGCAGGAAGCCTTTGGCCCCCATCTGTCCCCAGAGGCCAATCAGCCATGTCCTGCCAGAACCAGCTGCTGGTCCAATTTGTCTCAGGACTTTCACAACCACATCTGCACACGCAGAACCTTGCAGCACCCTGAGGTCCAACACTTGCTTGCAGGAAGCCTTCCCCATCTTCCATGTGAGTAATGGCATGATGGAAAGCAGCAAGTTGTCAGGCAGACAGCAAAGGCAGAGGCAGCTCTGGTACAAGGAGCAGCATAGCTGCAAGAAACAGCTCCTGTTGCTGGATGGGCAAGAACAGGTCACACAAAGGTCTGCCAGGAATCAGGAAGAAAAGGTTCAGATGACCACAGGTTGACCAGTCCTTCCCACAGAAAACTCCTTCCAAAAGCTAAAGAAAAACCCAGGCTCCAGGACTTGTTCCTAGGACGCAATGCTGAGGCACAAGACCCTGAAGGAATATTTGCAATCTCTGGCTTAGGATGCCTCTGCCCTGCCCCATCTGCAAAGCAACAGCACTGCAAGAACACAATTTAATCCAGTAAACCTAACGCAGCAACTGGCAGTGGCAGTGAAATTAAGACCCCTGCTTTTCACCCTCAGTATTTTGCAGGCTGCTGTCTGCAGCAAGAGGTGGCTTTGGTCTGCAGCAAGAGGTGGCTTTGGTCTGCAAAGTAGCACAGACGCTCATTTTGCATGGGGATCCTGTTGCTTCCTTCACGCCATTTCCCCACATGCTCTCCTCCGTCACCAGGAAAGGCAAAGACAGACAGGTTTGGATAAAGATGCCAAGTTCAATGCACTATTTACAGCTACTAACCTGGATACAAAAGCCACAGAGCCACTCGATGACACGCCAGCACCAGAGGAAGCATCCGAGTCACCTGCAGGAGAGGACAGACTCAAGTTTAGTCTCTGTGGGGTGTGAAAGCACAGAGTTAAGGGAAGAGAGAAAACAAAAGCTCCAGGGGATGGGGCAGCTGGGAAGGGTCTAAGTCCTTGCATTCTGAGTTCTGCTCACTAATTGATGGCATAAAAGTCAGGGCAGGGGATGGAAATGACAGCCCTGCATAGAGAGTAGACAGGTAAGTTTTGAAGCAGGACAATGGCGAACCCTAGCCTTCTCCCCCAGAAGCTATACAGTTGTTCTTTGCTGCTATGTTACTTTTGGGCTCAGCACAATCTCTGGGTTATCCTGAAATGACAACATGAATGTAAGACAGGAGGGCAGCTGTCCATGCTCCCAGCTCCCAAATGGTCCTCACACTCCCCACCTCATGGCATGGAGCACAGTTCTCCCCAGGGAACCACCACTCACTGTCCTCATCCTCCTCCTGACTGCAGCTCTCATCCAGGCCATCAGGAAGTTCTTCCTCCACTTCATCCTGCGGATGACTTGGCTCCAGCAGTGACTGCTCAGCAGTGACACTGGGACAAAGGACATCACATCAGAAGGAGTGGCACCTGCTTTCCAGGGGCCAAAAACCCAGAAGCCCATGAGGCAGCACGAGACAATGTGGGCAGGGGAGTGACAGCACTGCCCTGCCGAATGCTGTCGTACAAGCACTCTTCCCAAGCTAGCAAGAGAGGTCTCAGGGCACCCTGAGAGGGAGCACTTCTGAAGCAGTCAGAAAGAAAGAAGCACAAGGACACTTGTTTCCTCACTCAGCAGGAGCAGGAACTCCATGTCCTTGTGCCTTCCTGTCCTGCATCACTTCCACGTTCTCTTAGGAATCCACGTGTCTGCCCAGGAAAGCCCTGCTGGGCCTGGCTCAACAGCAGACTTCACCCAAGATACCTGCAGAGCCAGCCACAACAGGCAGGGCCCCATGACTGTGTAGGGAATGAGCCAGAAATGCCACACAATTCCACACTGTGGGTGACGGAAAAACTGGAAGGGCTTGGAGCCACCCTGAGTGCCTGCATCCAGCTGCATGTGGCAGGTAAGCTCTCCCTGCAACAGGATGCTGCACACGGGTTTTGCTCAGGGACACAGCCCGTGGTTACCCCTATGGACACCCCCATTGTGCCCACAGTGAATCCTCTCCCAAAACACAGAGACACAACAGCCAGCCCAAGGCCATCCTGCCACTTCCTCCCTCTTCCTCCTGGCTCTACTTACTCGAGCTCTTCTGGGAGCACAGTCTGGGATGGTTTCTCTTCTTTCTCCAGTTGGATGGTGGACATCCGAGTTGCCACTTCGGAGACAGCAGCGAGGTACGGACGTTCTGCTCTCGGCAGCCGGTCCCTGCCGTGCGAGCTCAGTGTGCTCACAAGCTGGCAGTCAGCACTGCGGCCAGGACAGCCAGTGCGTGAGGCCAGGAGATGGACACTGATACGCTTAGTGCAGACAATGGCACCATTGGTGCCTATAAGGCTTGAGTTACCGTTAAGGCAATGGCTACCCAGCTCTGAGTTCAGAGGAGTGATGGTTTCTTTTGGGCTGAGCTGTGCTACGATGCGCTGCCCCCACCTACTGTTCCAGTTGGACAGGCTGCCCACATTTGTAAGGCCAGAGCTTTTGACTTCACATCCAAAGCTGTTGCCTGTGGCAGTCTGTCCAGCGAGCTGCTGCCCAGCCTCCGTGAGGCTGACCTCTGGCTCCTTCTCTTTTAAGCTGCGTGCTCTACTCTCAGTGTCCTCCCATGAGCACTGATCCTTCCTGAAGATTGCACCACTGGGCACAAGGGTCAGGGAAGGGACTGTGGTTTGTTCCAACACAAGGTCACTGCTTTTCACTGCTCCCTTGACCAGGCTGCCAGTGAAGCTGTCTCCGTCATCCCCAGAGCAGGGACATGAGACAGCAGGGAAGATGTGGCTGGTTTTTACCTTGATCTCTGGTGACTGCTGCAAAGGCACTTTAGCACTGCTTGGCCGTAAGAAGGAGTTATTATTGAGCACTGGTCTATAGGAGTTGGAAGGCTGCTGTCCTGAGCTGAGGGCAGAGCCTTTGACCCCAGCCCTAGAGTGTTCCTCCACCAACGCAGGCAGCAGGCAGGGCTCCATCAGCAAGGAAGACATCACCTTTCCCGTGGCAGAGCTGGTGTCCAGAGGGCTTTGGAAAGGAAATCTATAGGGCCTGGGTCTGAGGCAGAAGCGCCGATAGAGCAGAGCGTTCCCATCCAGGTCGAGGCAGGGCTGGGCTGAGGGCAGGCTTGGGAGGGCGTCTTCACCAGGGTGTGTGTGGCATAGGGACGGTGGGCACAAGACGCAGGATTGCTGCAGAGGGATCCCTGAGGGCAGCAGGTTATGATCCTGGAAAGCATTCACATACTTCTTCTCTATATTCCAGATGGGTTTTGCCTGCTGCTGAGCAAGGTGCCAGGCCCGGTGTGGCTGAGCTCTCCCTGCTGGAAGGGTGCCTGACTTGAGCCTGATGCTCCTCTGTTTGGGGCCCAGATTAACACGTTCAGGTCCTGCAGAGGCCATGGAGAGCCATAGCACAAGGCACAAGGAAGGCAGTCCTCTACTGCAGCATCTTTGCTGGCCTGAAAGAAGACGATAGCATGAAAGGTGTTATTTACCCCAGCAGGGCAAAGCACCCAGCCCAGTGCCCCAGGAGGGAAGCAGGGCAAGATGCTTTTGCTACAGGATGAAAAACCACGTCTCCAGCTGCGGAGCTCCCCAACAGTCTCCTGGGACCAAATCAAAAGAAGAGATGGTATCTCATGTGAAACCAGACAATGCAAAGGATGACTTGGAGATGGCCCTAGGAAAAGTGCCATCTGCAGGAAAGCTTGTACCCTGGAAACATGCAAGGGTGTCTGAATGCCAGATAGAGCCATGGGGCAGCAGCTCCAGCATAAGAGCCCTGACTGCAAGGACAGACCACCTGCCCTGGGTCCAGCACAGCAGCCAAAGCCCACTCCCATAGGTCTGCATCTCCAAACTGCACTGTGGACTCCACCATCAGCTCTCAACTCCACCACATGCCCCGAAACATCATCTTCTTTTTCTTCTTCCCACTCCTTAAAGCTTCCGCTCCCAAGGTCATACAGCTAGGTAAGAATCTCCAACCTTGCTTTTAAAAGGAACATGTGTCTCACTTTTGTAACCCCATGCAAAAGTTCAGCGAGGGCTGAGGGCATCCTGAAGACCTCAGGACTGATAAGGCAGAAAGGAGGAAATGCAGGGCTGTTCTAACAGCACCTCTGTTTCCAGTAGAGACCTGCAATACCATACACACACATTCCTCCCCATTGCAGTCCTCCAGAAAAGTCTCTTGCAAGAGCAACTACCAGACCACAGAGCCGCAGACATAACCCCGAAGCCTCTTAAAATGAACTATTGCATCATGCCCGTAAGATCCTCTTGCCTGGGGAGAAGGGAAAGAGAAAACAAACCATGTGCCAGGTATTTCTCTTGCTTTAACACATAGCTGGAGGGCCCCTGGATACAGCCATGATAGGAATTTGTACCCCAAGCAGGCTGGCTGGCTTGCTTTTCCACCTTCCAGCTCTCACAAGCTTGCATGTTTAAAAAACCCAAGAAGTATAAAAGGAAGGGTAAGCAGAGCATCCACCATCACTTTCAATTTTCTTGCAATACTCATACAACACTCCTTTCTCTCTGGGAAATCAAGCCTTGGGTACAACAGTTCAAGTGTACCTAGGAAACCCCAGAGCTGCTTTGTAGCACCATGACAGCAGCTCACATCCAGCACAGAGCTGGGTCAGACAGACTATATACCCCATGTGAAATGTGTTCCCCTGATTCGTGTCAATATGGAACAATGCTGGGGCTGCAGGGTAAAATGTTGACCCTCTCTGTGTATCATTCTGTTTGTTCCCGTGTAACCGAGGGCTTCGAAGAAGCAGGATGGTGTGTGTATGGTTCCTGCTTCTCACAAAAAAACCCTCACAAATATTTCACTGGTTTTGCTGGCATGGTGCTGGGCAGGGGAGGTCTGTGGGGTGCATGCCTGGGGTCTGGAGTCATCCTGAGGGCGAGCCGAGGAGGACTGCTGATTCCGTCCACCGACCACCAGGTGGGAGTAAAGAAGACCCCAGTGGGTGAGGTGGGCATGTGCCAAAGAAGATTCCAGAACTCATTAGCATAGACCAACCTCTTCTTAGGAATATGTATGAACAAAATGAATATAAAACGGAAACGGGAATTGTGCAGCGTGCGTCTTGGTTGAGCAGAGGCTCCTGGTGCACCCAGCTCTGTTTGCTTGCCTTTATTCGTTTAATAAGTTGTAAACTTTAATTGGAATCATGTTTGGGACTAAATCATTTATCACACCCCACACACCAACACCCACCAGACCTGAATCTGTGAATCAGGCCCCAGTCTCCAGCACACACCAGGTCAGCAGCATCCCAATCGGAGGCTGTATGGGGTAGGAATGCCTCGTGTAGGTTCCCATAAGAACTATATATGTCCTCAAGGAGAGCTGCTGCCCTGCCAAGCTCTGCAAGGAAGTACGGACAAGCTCAGGTCCGCTCCACGCCCATGACTGCACTGCTCATTAGCACTTGTACACTAATGTCACAGTTATAACTCCAGATGAGGACTAGGTGGCTTTGTCTCCCTGCGAGCTGAAGCCCAGAGGGGCTCCAATTCCCGGGGAAGGGGGTGCTACACGCTGCACACAATTGAGCTGTACCACACTATCCGATTGCTACCTGATCCGCACCCGGCAGCAACCCGGCCGTGTTGTGACATTCACAGTGATTATCACAGAGCAAAGAGGCTGTGGCTCAGATGCCGCCACCCGCCGGGCTCGGATTCCCCCCAGTAAACAGTGAGAGAAGCTCAGCTTCTGCACACCATTCCCCAAGATGCACCCAGGTCGCAAGTGTGCTCCAATCACAAAGTGACCCTAAAGCACCAGCGAGCATAGATGTGAAAAATAAAAATATATGAGGGGGTGAAGGAAAGCATCCCTGACGTTCTTGCCTGGAGGGTACTGTCACTGAGGTGTCACCACAAATGTTGCCAGCTTGGCTATCGCCTGTGCTCTCACCCGGCTGTGAATGACCTTGCAAAACCAGCCTGCAGTGAAAGCCACCTGTGCCTCATCTCCACCCGGCTTTACAGCTATCAGTGGATCATCCTGCTATAAAAATAAAAGTGATTTGGCTTAATGAAGCTGTAATAAGGGACATGAATCCTGCAGCCAGTTTAGACACAGGCACAAGTATTCCAGCAGAAGCCCTGTGTAGACCCTGCTCTGGAGTAAGGTGCAACAGCAGCACAGACGTGACCAACGCAGGCACAGGGGCACCGCTGACTGTCATGGTTGCCAGAGTTGAGGTCTGGCCTTAGCATGGCACGGCCTTATTCCCCCCTGCCTGCTCAGCCAGCGTTGGTCTTCAGCCCCACAGCAGCAGAGGGAGAACATGCTGAGCTTGCCCCCCTCCATACTGGTTTTGCTGTGGAGCTGCAGAAGTGGCTGGGCCAGCACAGGGCAGGGATGCACTGGAAGCAGCAGCTGCAGAAAGAAGCAGCAGGGCCTTTCCACAGATTCCAAAGCAAAGGACCGTGTCAGCCAACAGCCAGTAACTACCGTTGCTTCCCTGTGGAGACACAGGAGCTCAGAGATAGGGGCAGGAAGGATGAAAGGAAGAACATGGTCCTGCATGGGGCAGGTCAGAGTACATCCAGAGTGGCAGCACCGGATCATGCTGCCTGTCCTTCCCCCTATCTACACCACTGTCCCACATCCTGTGTACCAGTACAGACTTCACTGATGTCTGCCTGCAAACTGGCTCTTGTCCTCACTGCAAAGACAACTTGGCAAAGCAGCTGCTGAACATCCAGGAAAACCACCAGACATGGAGGTACCTTCACATGCCAGGCTGTAGACACAATAGGACAGCAGCTGCTGTGTCCCCATGGCTCTGGACACAAACCATGTCACCTGCCCCCAGGTAAACCCCCACTGGTTACCAGTCAGGAAAGTTTCCCCTTTACGTTTAACTCGATCAGAGTTCTGGGGTGGAGGAAGGTCACAGTTTTATGCAAACCCTAGATCTGCCAACCCAACCCTACGGCAAAGGAGCAGGAGTCCATTCTGCTCCTCACAAGAGCAATAAAACCACACTTGGAAATTTTATTGTAGAGCTATGAGCTGGGAAAAGCTCAGGGCAAATTGGCTGGGCTGGAAGTCAAACCCAAACATCATTACTAGTAATTAATGGATTTTGTCTAGGACTTAGTGACACACAATATAGAGGCCAAAGTTGTCACTGTTGGAGTGACCGTACAGCTGCACTTGCTTACAATTATTTCACTAGCACCTTTTATTATTGCACAGCCTGTTCACAAGCTTCAGGACATCAGCTGGAGGGCTGCCACAGCCTCTACAAATGCCACATCACAGGCATGCAAGGGCCACCACGAGCGCCAGCCTGTGCACACCCCACTCAGCATCACTGGAAGTCCCTTCTTCCAGCCCGAGCCTTCCCACGGCAGGCACTTTTCACGGCAGCGTGGCAGCTCCTCGCAGACCCATTTTAGCAGGAAAGGATGAGAGCGTAAGATCTTGGGTGTGCACACCATCCCTCCATCATGTGAGTTTGGCTTCGGAAGACTATTTTAAACGCAGCTGTGATGACACACTTAAAATAACAAGGGCCTGCAAACGTATGAGCTGCAAGCTGACCTGATAATGTGCTGTCAGCCTCACACAGCCCAAAGTCAAAAGGGGGAGGGTGGGTGGGAGAGTCATACAACTGTGATTTGCTATTGTTTTCTATGCCATTGCAGGGTGCAATTTCTGTTCTTTACTATTAGAAAGAATAACATCTTTTCCTAGATGAGACCTGAGTTCACACCAAGTTCCTAGCTTGCAGCTCTGGGGCTTTTGATTTAAGCCTGAACAAGAGACTTAACAATAAATAAATGTGTTTTAAAACCAATATACATTTCAAAATAAGGATTCATATCCCTTCAAAATAATTTAAAAGATTTCCATAAAATCAAGCATTTTGTTCTGAAACTGACTTACTGAGAGTGCCTGAAAGCTGCTCTTATGCCTGGTAGCTAGGTACAAACTCTTGTGTTTCAACAGCACAGAAACAACCCTCACCTACACCAGTGCCAGGAAACAAGTGGCCTCAAGCCTTGTCTCACACCCTGAGACAAAGCAGCATGTCTCAGGCATGAAGAAGCTTCTCAAGAAGCCACCCAAAAGTTCAAGCTGAAGAGCAGAGGGTCTTACTGGCTGCAAGAAGAAATCCATGGGGACAAGACAGCTCAGAGACAGCTTGGCCACCACAGAAATGCCAACAGCCTTTTGTACTGCTTTGCCACACAGCATCGCTGCTCCCTCTCAGCTCCAGTATCCTCCTGCAAAACTATGTTTTGGGTTCAAAAACAGAGGCACAGGATTATCATCAAATTCACATCAAGACACCAAGTTTTTGCTTGGCTGCTTAGGTCAAAGAAAGGTGTCAGAGAGAAATGACCCACCATGTGGATGTGTCAGCAAATTCCACCCACATCCCAGGATTATATTTGTGCCTGGTATTTGCGCCACGATTAGTCATTTCAATTCAACATCTGTGTTAAACTCCACTCCACACTGAACAGAGGAGGCGTGAGAAGTGCACAGCTGCCCAAAATGATCATTGAACTAAGCAGAGCGCTGCCCTGGCACACACTTATGTTTCCCAGATGGCAGGGAGGGAGAGAGGCAGACCTTACAGGCAGCAGGGTGCCAGACCAAGCCACAGGAGAGCTGGAATTCAGCCACCACCTCACTCTGCACCGCAGCAAATGGCTCCCTCCACACACACTCACAATGACCAGTGGACAGAAGGCTCACACGTTCAAGTTCACAGGGGACCTTCTCACAGCTCTCAGGGCATCGGAGCACAGTGTTGGATGAGATGACAGACTCCAGCATGGTTAGGCAGAAAATCCAGTGCTGCAGCTTAAAGGACTGGCTCAGTGCTCATCCTGGGCGGGCTGACCTGGCTGACCAGAGTGCAGGAGTCACACCAAAGGGTGAAAGGTCCAGAGCATGGAGTTTTTTTGCTATCAAAGTATATTGACTTTTCCACCCTGCCAGAATCCCCAGGGCATTGAAGGGTACCTGCCACAGCAACAGCAGACCACAAAGTTCCGTGTTTCCCAGGCAGCAAAGTTGGGAAGTCCCTGCTCTCGCTGCCAGCTCCAGTTTGTACTTTCTATTGTCTGGGCTATGGGAGCAGTTGTTTTGCAGCATAAATTAGTCAGGAAAAAAAGTTTAGGTTAAAATCAACCAGATAGGCTGTAAAACACCCCATGCTTTTTCTGTGAGGAGGTTTAAGCACCTTCCTGTAGATCCAAGCAGACAGCAAACCAAAGGGAGAGCATTCTCCATTGAGCTTTGCGATTGGAGAAAAGGTTCAGGAGAATTACACAGCAAGACCTGGGGAGAGCTTGGCCACCAGCAGAGGAACTGACAGGCAGTCAGCACAGATCACTCTGGTTTTAGGCAGCCTGGTTGCACTCTCAGCCTTTGGCACAGAAATAAAATAAGAGTGGAAGACTAAGGGTGAGTGGAAGAAGTATAAAATATCAATACGTAGCAAGGAAAAGAGATCTAGCAATTAGTTCAGAACACATAAATTTTTTGTCCATTCCTTTTTTTTTTTTTTTTTTTTTTTGATACTTTTTTTCTGAAACATATCTGGAACTGAAAGAAAAAGTTCTAGGTCTGTCACTCTGTATCTGACGAGGACCCTTCTACACTTTGACTGGGATGAGAAAGAGTCCTCTGGAGGCACTACAACCACCTCACTCCATACTGTGGTCTCTCAGAGCTTGGGATTGGAGCAGAGAGATCCAAGTTGGGAAGAAGCTGCCAAATACTTCCAGACTTGCTGCAGGGCATGAGCCTGGGAAATGTGAAAGAATAGCACCCAGCCAAGCCAGGCCAGTATGGCAGCCAAAGCCCCTGACCTGCATCGGTGACACCACATCTCTAGGCAAGTATCATTAACTGGGGACAGTGGCATTTGGCCCCGTCAGTGTCCTCTTCGCAATGTGATCCCTGCTATGCTGAGAAGGACCCCAGGCATGACTGAAGAGCAGGAGTGCCGACTTGTTATCAACAAAGTTTGCCTAATACAAAACTTCAGGACTGCAGCAGAAGTGCAATACAAGGACAGACAAATTCCACTCCCTGCTGGGTACAACCACCATGAATAAAGGAAAAATTATTAGATAAAACTGTAATGAGACCAACAGCTTGCTGTTAATTTCCCCCCAAGCTGTCAAGGAGCCACCAAGACCACCACACGCATGTCCATTGGGCAGTACACACTGATGAAAAAGAGATGCTGCATCACAGTAGTCAGGAAGGGAGGGTTTTGATGTAGGGCTGTGGCACTGAACCCTGCACCCACGAGATATCCACAGCCCAGCTGGGTAGGGAGACAGCAGGCTGGCACGGTACTACAGGGCCTCCCTACTCCCGCACCCCTCGTTCCCAGTCCGGACCCTGGAGGCACGCAGGAAACACTCCAGTCTTGCCTCGACTCTTCTTACAGCTCTGCCATTCACCTTTCAGACCCATTGGTTCCTTTTTACGACACCAGAGCAGCCAAGCCAAGACCCCAGGGGAAAGTTTAACAGCCGCAGTGTCTCCGTACACTGCTCGGGTCCTGTCAACCCCAGCTCCATCCTGTGACGCTCGCCTGGGAAACCCACTGGTTCTCATTTCCTCAGGTAAGCCTCGAGGCCAAAGGCGCTACCGAGATGCTCCATCCTGCTCCAGGAACACTGGCCAGGGCAGCATCCCCAGCAGGACGTGCCCCACAGTACCCCCATGCCGTCTCCTCGGCCCCAGCGCACCCCCACAGGGTGCCACAGGGCAGGGCCAAGCAGAGCCTTTGCAGGGAGGCCCGGGGCTGGGCAAGGTGCCTCCTCGGGAAGGAGGCAGAGGCGAGGCGGGTGCTGGGGCAGGGAGGCCCAGGGGTCCCCGGCGGGACGAGGAGGCAACGGAGCGGACCAAAGGCCCCACGCCCGGGGGCAGGCCCTGGGGATGGCTCTCACGGGGGGCAGGCACTCCCCACAAAAGGCAGGGACCCGCTGCTTGGAAGGGAAGCCCAGCCTGTGGTACTCACCGCCCGCCCGGCGCCCCCGGGCCCCACCGCTCCGCCGCCGCCGCCGCCCCGCC
>VZRU01000924.1:0-12689 GCA_013398155.1 Pedionomus torquatus
GCGTCTTGTCAGCTGTGCGGGCCCCCCCGCCCCCGGGGGAGGGTGGCCGTGGGGAGCCCCCGCCGGTGTGGGCGCTGCGGGCCCATCTCCGCTTTTCTGCCTGGGAAGGTGGTGCCAAACAGCCTGTTTTGGGGGGGTTTCAGTCTGTTCTGTGGGGGTCTCGCTGAGGCGGCAGACCTAGAGGTCAGGCTGAGTCTGATGCGACCTGAAAGCATCCGCTTCCCTAGCACAGCCTTCATTTAAAAGAAATAACGCTGAAACCAGTTAGGCAGGGAGCTGCTGGAGAGGGCCCAGTGGAGGGCTGCCAAGGGAATGGGGCACCCCTTTTATGAGGAAAGGACAAGGCACCTGGGTCTGTTAAGTCTAGAGAAGAAAAGACTGAGAGGGGACCTCATCAAAGCTTATCGATATATAAAGGGTGCGTGTCAAGAGGATTTGGGCCAGACTCTTCTCGGTGGTCCCCGGTAACAGGACAAGGGGCACAAACTGGAACACAGGGAATTCCATCTCAGCGTGAGGGAGGTCTTTACTTCAAAGGTGCCAGAGCCCTGGAATGGGCTGCTTGGAGAGATGGTGGTCTCCTTCTCTGGAGACATTGAAAACCCACCTGGATGTGTTCTGATCCAGCCTGCTCTGCGTGACCCTGTTTTGGCAGGAGGGTTGGACTAGATGTTCTCCAAAGGTGCCTTCCAACACCTGTCGTGTGTTTTCTTCAAAAGATAGCCAGCAGAGTGAACTTGCTCTAGATGGCTGGTCTCCTGAAAGCAGGCACTGCTCCTGGCTCTGGTTTCATGCCTCCGAGACCTCTGTCCCTGCCATGCAATGAGTTGCCTGTTATAACCACTTCTTTAATATTTTGTTTGCAGGATGGAAGAGGAATTGGCAGCTCCTTCTACATCCACAGACAAGACAGACAGGTGAGATGGGAGTCAGAGGTCAGTTATTAAAGAACATGAAATTCAGGGGTTATTGACCGGAACAAAAAAGTCACCCTTCAAATCGGGTGGTTAGGCTTGAAGCTTAACAGATGTAGATGCTGAAACTTGTGCCCACCAATGATTTGCCTAAATCTAGCGTGACAAAAAACCTGTTCAATATCTGAATACCAGCTGCTGTTTGGGAAATTCTTGATCTGTGAGTTAGTGCCGGGGAACCATTGGGGTGCTACAAGTATGTGACTAGCAAGTAGTAGCGCTTCTTTGTGGGCAGCTCCTCTTCTTCCACTCTGAGATGGGCTGGGTTGGACCTTCTGGAAACGGAGCTGTGAGATGCACTGACCTGAAACAGAGGCATGCATCTGTTCTTGAATGCATCATGCTGTGCTATGGGAACTTGTAACTTGAATTTATTCTTCTTGGCTTAGCCAGCACTGGAGTCAGGGGAAACACTATGGCACCCAGTGTTGTATTGGTGTGCAACTCTTAAAGTATATTCTTAAGCATTCTTTGCTGTATCAGTTTCTGCTACCAGCTTCTTGCAACAGTTGGTTAAAATGAAACTGTCTGTTCTCAGTCATTGCAACAAAATGTTGGTCCAGACCTAAACAAATAAAACCAGCACACTTTAGTAGTTGCAACCAGTGTAAGGTGTGCAACTCGCTCCCATCTAAAAGTGACTAGGTTTTGAAACCTGAATACAAAATTACTATGGAAACTAACAAATTCCTGTATTTGATTTGTTTTTATCCCCCCTTCTCCAGTATGGATGTGGATGGAGAATCAAAGAAACTGTTGGGTTTAGGACAGAAACACTTGGTAATGGGAAATATTCCAGCCGCTGTTAACGCATTCCAGGAAGCTGCAAGTTTACTGTGAGTAGTAGAATGCTCTGTGTGTTTTTGCAGGTCTTGGTTTCTAGCTTGGCTGTACTGATGAGGCTTTATACAAGAAAAATTAATACTTTTATCTTGTATATGTTGCTGTATTTATAACACCACTGAGGAGAGGGCAAACTATTTAAATTAACTCAGGTGTTGAACAGTGCTTTAGTTCATGGGCAATCTAGACAGCTTTTGTGATATCCGTGGCCAGTGTGGCTCCCTAAGGAGTAAAGGGGATTTTGTGTTTTATTTCACTCTGCATCATTCTGATGTCTGTTAATATGAAAATAACGATAGTGTTACTTGCTAGCAACTTGTTTCCTTGTCTTGATCAGTCTTGAGAGTGATACCCCTTTGGGTTTTAGAATATTTGCTTTATTGGATATCTGAGCTAAGCAAGAGAAGCATCTGTTATTCGTTTGAAACGATGGGAGGTGAGCTAAGAAACTGATTCTTCCTGTCCAGAAATTTTTTAGCTTTTGAGTTCACGTATCGAAATCTAAAGTAGGCCTGGGCAAATAATTCTTCATTACTTTTGTAGGGGTAAAAAATATGGTGAGACAGCGGATGAGTGTGCAGAAGCTTTTTTTTACTATGGCAAGTCTCTCCTGGAGTTGGCAAGGTATGCTAACGGTTTCTCATTTGATCAGGAGAAATATAATCAAATGATTATTGATGTAACAGGATTTCAGCCTTACAGACAGGGTTGCACTGGGTGGGACAGGCCACGGCACTGCAGCGTGTGCAGTTAAAATGGTGTTATTGCAAGAGGTGAGGGATAACAACCTTTTGTTTCCTCCAGAATGGAAAATGGTGTGCTGGGAAATGCCTTGGAAGGGGTGCAGGTTGAAGAGGAAGGAGAAAAAGCTGAGGATGATTCTGCGTTACCAGCTGTTGATGGTATGTAAGACTGTCTGCTGAGTTGTGGAGGCACCCAGCTGCCTTTTTTTGTCCAAACAATCCAAGTTCAGTCCATTGGTACCTTAGGTAGCCTGAATCATTCTGTTGAAGGTCTTAGCAGCCTGAATGGACTTTTTTTTTTTTGGTGCTGATTGAACAAGATCTTTAAAAATTCTGCAAGGAACTGGTCACTGAAAGCATGTGTAAAAGGTCACCAGGTGTCTTGTGTTCTGAAATGCTGCATTCAAACTTACTTTCTTAAGCTTCACAGCCGGCTCCAACTGCTTTGTAACCTTGTAGCAGTGCAGTCTGCCTAGTAGGACAGGCCAGAGTCTCTTTTTAAAAAAAAAAAAAAGTCCAAGAACAGTAACTACTCGATATTCCCTGCAGCTGGAGATAATACAGGAATTCCTGTCAATCCAGACTATTAAAACACTGGCACCTCTTGCTTAGCTGTGACTAAAAACGCTGGCGCACAAAACCACACGCTGCTTGAGCGGCCGCTTGCAATAATGCAGTCTGGGGATGGGATTTACTTGGTTTGAATTACGATGTTGGTTGTGTCCTAATGCCTCGTACTTGGAAAATGGAGCTTTTAGGAATGTCATCTAACTATGATGGCAAACCAACACACTGGAGGGTCTGAGGGTGGTATTGTCAGTGCCCGTTAATGTCTTTATCACTAAACTCGAAGAAATGTTTATGCTTCCTCAATCATGTAGAAGAAGCAAGGGAGGAGTTGAGAGAACAGGTATATAACGCCATGGGGGAAAAAGAAGAGGCCAAAAAATCTACAGAAGAGACTCCAGTACTCTCTGAGAAGGAAATCAAAGAGGAGGATGTTGAAATGGAAGACATCGCAGAAGAAAAACTGACAGAAGAAGCGGTTGCTGACAAGGATGTAAAGCTAGAAGAGGCTGAAGAGAAGATGGAGGAGTCTGTGGAAAAAGAGGTCTGTTCAGAAGAGCAGAAGCAGCAAGTAGCTGTAGAAAAGGAAGCTACAAAAGAGGAGGCAGATGTGGAAGAGAAGGTAGTGGAAAAAGAGCAGAAGACAATGCCTGAACACAAGGTAGCAGAGACAACTGAGGAGGAGAGAACAACAGAAGTATCAGACAAGGAGGCCAAGGCAGCTGTGGAAGAGGCTGCAGCTGGAGAAGTGGCTGTGGAAGAGAAGGGAGAGGCAGGAGAGCAGGCAGAAGCAGAAGAAGAGACAGCTGTGGAAAAGGGAGAGGCTGTAGAAGGGCAGGCAGAGGCAACTGTGGAAGAGAAAGCAGTAGCACAAGAAGTGGCAGCAGAAGGGCAGGCAGCAGCTGCTGTGGAGCAGAAAGAAGCTACAGAAGGGAAGGCAGAGGCAGCTGAACAGAAGAAGGTGGAGGAGAAAGGAGAGCCAGTAGAGACAGCTGCAGAAGAGAAATCGGATGAATCCAAAGAGACAGAGTCCTTGAAGGAACCTGTGCCCACAGAGGGCAAAGATCCATCTAATGACATGGAAGAAAAGGCCGAAGTAGCTGCTAAGGTAGAGAAAGAGGAACAGAAAGATGGCCTGATGGAAGAGGGTGAAGGTGCTAAGGTAGAAAGAGAAGAGAAAGATGACCTGATGGAAGAGGGAGAAGGTAACAGTGAGAGGAGAAAAGTACTTGTGGGTGGATGACTTGATGGATTTGGCTAACAATGGGTAAAAAGTGTTCCATTCAGAATTTTCTGTTTGCCTTAGAATAAGGAAAAGGCACAGTAAAGGGGCTTTTGAAGGATTTTACATCCAAATAAAGTTTCAAGGAATAGTGAATAGTCTCAGTTTCTCTAGACTAACGCTTAACTAACTGCAAAGCAAATCTTACTTGAAAGCAAACTTGCAGCCCTGTGAAATGTGTAAGTAATGGCTTGGCTGGTGGAGAATACTGAANNNNCTTACAGCCCTGTGAAATGTGTAAGTAATGGCTCGGCTGGTGGAGAATACTGAATGGATGTTCACTTGCATGTGTTTGGGTTTACTGCACTAACCTTTGAATAACTTGAAGCACAAGTTGCCTCTGGTTATGACCATATTATATTTTAAAACAGTGGAGCAGAAAAATAAGAACAGCTGAATACATAAAGAAATAGTAAATTTGGGGGCAGAGGGGACACACAGAGTTCTCCATTTCAGTCTTTCTGGTGGTAATTGCAAGTGAGAATGTAGTTGGCAAAGCTGAACTTAATTTGCCCGTGAACCTGAAGGCTTATTGCTGCTGTCCAGTGCAGTCTTCCAGCTATCTAGCTTTTTTTGCCGTTCTGCTTCCTGCTTCACTTCAACAATCCTGAAGGCAGCTACAATAACCTAACAGAACTTGTACACCTTGAACTAGTACTTGCATGGTCTTACTTGGCCCATGCTTTCTATTGCAGAAGTTAATGGATGAGCTGATAATTGACATTTTGTTGGTAGCTCAGCTCCACAGGAAGAGCCTTATTTTAGGAGCGGCTAGATAGTTCTGCACACTGAAAGGCCTTGTGCTGCTGAGCACAAAGACACTCAGTGGTGAAGCCTCTTCCTAGCAAGGTGTTTGGACGGAGTGTGACTGAAGGTAAACTCAGAGTAGTTATCTGCTCCTCCTCATCCTGTGGAAGGCTGCTTAGCCATGCATACAGCTTCCTTTAGTCCCAACTCTGTTGGTGTGAGGATATGCTTGAGCTTCCTGGTCACTTCAGACTCTTTTCACTGCTTAAAATTGACTTCAGCTTCCCAACAGCTCTTCTGTTTTATCTTTGATCAAGCTGTCCTTATGCTTACAGGCTTGGCCCTCTCAATGGTAGGAGTGTGCATTTTAGGAGTTAGTCTAAGGAGCTCATGGGTTCCTAATCCCCACCCCATCAAGCTCCTGTTATCTGGAAGTACTCGGTGGTCCTTATACAGGGATTGTGCATGACTTCAGCATGCAAGTTGTCCAATACTCTAAAGTTATTAGCCATGCTTATGCTTCACGCTGCATGTCTTCCCAAAATCTTTTCTATATCTAGAATAGATGATGCAATGCTCCTACACGGTTATCGTGAGTCAAGTCAGTGCTACACAATAACAGGTTCATTAATGACATCGCCACTTTAAATGTCTGATGGGAGGAACACGTATTCAGAATCGGTGATACTTGTACCCAGCTTGGCAGCTATCTTGCTGAAAACGCTTGTTACCTGTAGGCTCAAGTCCAGCAACTGACCAGTGCCTCCAGGGCTGCTCAGGATCCCATGGCTTCAGTGGGGCTGCGCAATGCATTTGTGAGAACTGAATTCTAGGTAAGTTTCCATTCTGGGTAGTGCAAAGTTAAAATTAAAAGCAAGGACTAAGGTGGCTTGGAACTGCTTTAGCCTACAGTGTATAACACTTTCAGCAAGATGGCTGCTGCTGAGGGGGAATTCAATATCTCTGTGCTCTTCTTGCCTCACACCCCTAACCTGTCATTGGAAGGATGAGGGCTGGATTATAATATATTCTACTTGACTCCATGTGAAGTGAGCTTAGAATGCTTGTTACTCACTCACCTACTTTCCTTGTAGAAACAGAAGAATCTGAAGAGGAAGATAAAGAAAATGATAAAGCTGAAGATGATAAGGAGAATGAATTGACAGTGGAAGAGAAGGTAAGACCACTGAACTCTCATATCGGTGCTCATGGAAGCGTGCAGTATTTGTCTAAATGTCATGTTAATGTTTTTATAAAAGCTCACTTATGTTTCATTTAGTGCTGTGTAGGAAATTACTTTTGAAAACTAGTGAAGCCAAAGGAAGGGGCAGCGTTATGTGTTGTCTGTGTTGTGGTGTCTTGCTCAGCTCTGTCTGTAGACCTGGGCAGCCTCATGAGTAGTGCAGGGGTAGGCAGGGAGAGCTGCTTTAGCTTGTCACTGAAGTTAGTTACTTCTAACAGTTTATTCTCTACTTGTTTTGTTGTTGTCTTGCTGTGAATGTTGAATGCACTCAGTCCAATGAACCATGATTAGAATGAAGATTTAGTGGGAAGATTAGTGCTGCTTAAATCTGAGGCTTTAACCTTGATGTAGCAATCAAAACACCTGGAAAAAGCTGAAGCCTGTTAGCTGTGCAGCAAGTTCAGTATAATGCTCTCCTGAATAGTGTCTGGCTCCGCCTCAGCCTAGTCTAATGATGTCCAAAAGCTTGTTTAAACAAATAAGTGGCACATTAACTCCTTCATTCGGCTTTTGATTCATCTAAATAGCACTTTAAACAAAGACTTAGGATAACTATAGAATGGTTTGGGTTGGAAGGGACATTAAGGATCACCTAGTTCCAGCTCCCCTATCGTGGGCAAGGACACCTCCCACTAGAGCAGATTGCTCAAAGCCCCATCCAGCCTGGCCTTGAACACTTCCAGGGATGGGACATCCACAGCTTCTCTGGGCAACCTGTTCCAGTGCCTCACCACCCTCACAGGAAAGCACTTCTGGGGAAAAAGAACTAGGACTGTCAGCTAACAGTGTAACTATGTGTTCCGTTTTAAAACACCTACACTGCAGGCAAAGTCTCAGTTGATGCAATAATGTCTTGCATGTTCCTTTTTTTTTTCCTTCTAGTGGAAAACCACTTACTTAAACGTCTTACTTGACAACAGCGCTTAAAGCCTAGTGTTGTTTGGTGTGATATGTAATCCAGTAACTTAATATTTAATGTGTTTCTAGTCTTTACAGGAAAGTGAGGAAGATGAAATTGGGAATCTTGAGCTAGCCTGGGACATGTTGGACTTGGCAAAAGTCATCTACAAAAGGTAAAGGCTTAAGTCCTAATTTGAACTATCAGTCCTATTTGCTAGAGAAAGTAATTGGAAATCAGGAGGTGGCATAAGCAGTTAGTGGATTTGGCATAATCTGATCAGGATTTTAAAACTTCTTTTTCTTCCCCTTGACTTAGACAAGAAACAAAAGAAGCTCAGCTCCACGCAGCTCAAGCTCATCTAAAGTTAGGGGAAGTTAGCATTGAATCTGGTAAGTGGCACTAATTCTCGTGTGCAGTTCCATTTTCTGTTCTTTTCTATCTCTTACTTTAAAATGAGTGGAGGCGATTTAAAATTAAGGTGAAAACAAAGTATGTGTTGTTTAATTGTGATAATGTGGCCATTTGAGAAGCTTTAGAATCAATGGATGAACAAGTCGGTGCAGGGCATGCACAAAAACATGCTTTTCCAGAACAGTTGAAAGAAAGCTCTGAGTAAGAAGTAATGTGTTACCAGATCAAAACCAGCTTCATGTTCCGCTTTGTAGGCAAGGCTTGTCTAGCTTCAGAAACTGGTGAGGACTCTCTCTTTATTGAAATAGTGAGTCACTGGGCTCAGTGGGAGGTGCTGGTACCTTGCCAGTTCAAAACCACAAAGACTGCAGATAAAATATGTGATTCTCCTGGACTTTCCAAAACACCAGGGCATGGTTAGGGAGGACCCTGATGGTTTTACACGTGAGAGGGGGGGAAAAGAGTGCTGAAGCAAGACTCAGGTTCGTGCCTTCTGATGTGTCTTATCTACCCTTGATTAATCTTGTTAAATCCGAGTAGGGTGTAACCTTCCGCTATGGCAAGTACTGGAAATAATAAGACAGATTCCAGGTGTATTAAACAAAATGAGGGTTGTGTGCTATGCTGTTGGGATAGCTTGGCTGCAGAGCTTGACTGGGAGGCAGCAGGGACTGGTGGGTTCAAGTTGCACTCAATTCATGGCAGGAGGTGAATCAACAGGATTCGTTTGCCCGGTTTTGTCTTGGCTGCTCAGTTTGGTGCTGAAAATGGATAAAGCACTGGAGGAACTGGACCCTAAATGTTGTGAGGTGTGTGGGGGGTGACAGTGTTGGGCTGAGTGGTGTCACTTAACCTGAAAGCAGCCTGTCACTGCACTCAGCTGCTGTATTCAACAGCGGTTCTGTGTTCAGGCTGTACAAGGAGCAATAAATCCAGAGCCACTGAATTAGTGTTTAGATCTTGTTTAGAAGGATGAGGGTGGTTTGTAAAGATCTTATCCCTTTGTCCTATAGAAAACTACACACAGGCCATCGAAGAGTTCCAGGCCTGCCTGGCCCTGCAGCAGAAGTACCTGGAGGCTCACGATCGCTTGCTGGCCGAGAGCCACTACCAGCTGGCCCTGGCCTACCACTACAACAGCCAGTTCGATGAAGCTGTCTTGCAGTTCGGCAGATCTGTAGAGGTCATCGACAAGAGACTGGGTAAGTGGGGGTTTCTCAAACAGCTTAGTGAACGTGACAGCTTTCACAAGTCAGAGCAGACTGTAACTGCCCTAAAAGTAGTTGGATGTGCTTAATACCTCCCTGTGCAAATCTCTACTGGTCTGAAACTGCTAACAAGCTGTGCTAATGGCTTCTGCTATTTCTGTTGAAACTGTTTTAGCAGACGCTTGGCTGTGTGGACATTGGTAACTGGGCAGCTGCTTTGATGCAGTCTTAATGTTTTTGCTGTGCCTGTCTCACCCCAGCCATGCTTACTGAGCGAATAAAGAAGGCAGAAAGTGGGTCCCCTGAAGATGAGAAAGAGATTGAAGAACTGAAGGGGCTGCTTCCTGAAATTAAAGAAAAGATAGAAGATTCCAAGGAGTCCCAAAAGAGCGCAAGAGTAGCTGAGCTGGCACTGAAAGCAACTCTGGTTAGTGTATCCTGCTGGTTCCTTCTGACCAAATATTCCTCCAGTCAGTAAGCCAGAAACAGGAAGAGCTCAGATTTGATCATGCAGATGGGGGGTGGGATGGGCTGGTGGTTGCTCAAAAATAATCTGGGCTGGGATTGTGAGAATGAAACTGAGGCAGCTGAGATCTAGAAAGAGGATAATTAGTAAATACACTGTTCTTTAGAATCATAGAATGTTTAGGGTTGGAAGGGACCTCAGATCAAGTTCTAACCCCCCTGCCATGGGCGGGGACACCTCCCACTAGAGCAGGTTGCTCAAAGCCCCATCCAGCCTGGCCTTAAACACCTCCAGGATGGGGCATCCACAACTTCCCTGGGCAACCTGTTCCAGTGCCTCACCACCCCCACAGGAAAGAATTTCTTCCTGATACCCTAATGTTTGTTCTGATCTAAACTGGCATTTGATGGGCTTTTATACCAATGTAATGTCGGGGTTGGAACTGGTCAGTTGGCCAAGAGTGAGAATGGACTGAGTGTCCCATCACTGTGAGCTTTTTGTCTGTCCCTGTGTGTGGGTGTAGGAGCAGAGCAAATGGTTAAAACCTGTAAGAGTTGGGCTTTCTGCCCCTTCATAAACTGTCTTACACACGATTTTGTGTGACTGACTAACCTTAAGTCATTCTGCTGTTTTTCTTCTGCCTTTTTCATAAGGTTGGAACTACATCTGGCTTCGCTCAAAGTGAAGACAGTGGTTCTGTTTCCACAGTAAGTTAATTTTTAGGTGGATGTTGAGAATTGCTGCCTGCTGTAAGGATTAGATGTGATGGCGATGTTTTGTCTTGCAATAGATTCCAGTAAGAAAAGCAGCTGATGGGGCATCTCAGTGTGTTACAGACATCTCTCACCTTGTCAGGAAAAAGGTGAGTCTGGAAATGACTGGTTGAACAAACAGTTTATGAAAGTGCCACTGGCTTCCTCTGTATAATCAGATTTCTTGGCTTAAAGCTATTTTTTTTCCTTCTATAATAGAAAAAATAGTCTTGAGTATAACCAGGAATGGTGCATTAAATTCCTTTCCACTGGGAGCCACTCAGTCTGGGAACCATCTGGCCTCCAGGAGACCAGTTCCTGGTGGTTCAGTGCCTAGCCTGACCCACTGGGGTTTGACACCTGAGCTGTGTGGCTTCTGCTGGTGCTCTCTGAACAAGTGCCCTCCTCTGCTGAGGACCTGCAAGAAGAGCAGGGTGACCTACAGATCTTGGGGGGGGAAATAATAATATAAACAAAACAAAAATCAAAGAAAAATCAAAGGGTTGGGTTCTCCTGTGAAGAAGTGGAAATGGAGAATTGGACTTGGGGGGAGGGGAATACAAAATAGCAAAGCCAGTCTAATGGTAGTGATGACAAACTGCCTCTTGCTGAGGTAATAAAATGTACTGAGCATGCGGTTCCTTTCAAGGTCATGTGCTTTTTCTAGAACTGCTTGCAAATACGAAAGAAGCCATCCCTTATGGGACCTCAGTTCTAGTTCTGTGTGTGGCCATGGCCTGGCCCAGAGGCCTGACCTGTATTACATCGGCCTCTGTCAGTTTGGGTTTGTCTGGAGGGACTCTGATCTGCTCTTCACAAGTGACTGTAAATATCACAGATGCCTTAAATCTGCCCCTGTAACTGTTGCCTCCCTCAGCCATTGCATGTTTCCTTCCCAACCTATAACTAAGAACCTAAACCAGCACCTGAACGGTGTCTTCCTTGGAGTCCTTTGTGGTCGAGAACTTTGCTCCCAAAGCTTCAGAGCTTTGCTGAATTCCTAACACTTGGATATCGGTCTTGAATCGGGCAAGTAGAAGTTGAATAGAAAACGCACAATGACATCTTTCTAAAAAAAAATATTTAAGCTTGTACATAGTGAAGACTAAACAATTTTGTCTTCAGAGGAAACCAGAGGAGGAAGCTCAACAGGGTGACAAGGAAGCGAAGAAGTCTAAGTCGGAGCCGGCTGTCAATGGCGGTGGCGGTGATGCAGCTCCCAGTGGAAAGGAGGTTGCAGAAAAGATGGAAGAGGAGGTGGGCAGCTGAGCTGGGCCCTGCATGTTTGCTTTCTTGTCCCCCTCTCCTCAGGCATGGGTTTGTGCCTGGTAGAGGTACTGGTTTTATTGCCTGCTGGTCTCCATAAAGCTTCCCAGGTGAGGTGGGGAGTGTTCCCTGGTTGGCAGGGCACATGTATTGTGGTGCCTGTCGCTGTGGGCTGGGAAAACACTGGCTGTGGAGACCTGCAGCCTGGGGGATGGGACAGAAATGCTGGCTGGGTGTCTGAGTTGGGCTGGGCAACAGCCTGGGGCCTTTCCCCAAGGTGTTTTCACCCCTCCTGGGTTAAATACTTACTACCAGCTGTCAATAGGCTCTGAAGACCAGCAGAGCACGGAAACCTTAAACTGCTGCATCAATTGGTGCTGTAAGACAGTGTCTTCTGTTTTCTTTTTAAAAAGTTTTCTTTTTTTAAAAAGTTTTTCTTTTCTTTTAGACAGAGAAAAGGCCACAAGCAGAATCAGGGGCTGCAGTTGAAAGCACAGTATGATAATTCTTTAACCTTGGACACTCCTTACAAGGAAAATGGTTTTGTATATAGTGTATTTTTTCACTTTTTGGCAACTTTTTGTATGACTTCAATAAAGATTGTAAGCAAACGGGCCTTGTCTTGATCCTCTCCCTGTCACAGCCCTGGGGCTGTGGGTCTGGGCCCTGGTGGGGTTTGTTTCTTTTTGGGCTGAGCCCAGTGCAGGGGAAGGCTGGTGAGAAGGTGTCTGGCCCCTGTACCCGCTGTAACAGCTGGGACACTGGTGGGTTGTGTCACCCTCTGTAGTGTAGATGTGTGCCTGTGGAGCTGGAGGGCTCTGGGATAAGTGGATACTGTGCGCACCTTGGGCGTGCTCAGCACAGGAAGGATGTTGGACCTCTCGGAGCAAGTCCATGGAAGGCCTCAAAGATGACCAGAGGGCTGGAGCACCTCTGCTGTGAAGACAGGCTGAGAGAGCTGGGGCTGTTAAACCTCGGAGAAGAGAAGGCTCTGGGGGAGACCTTAGAGTAGCCCTCCAGTATCTGAAGGGAGCTACAGGAGAAATGTGGAGGGACACCACCAGGGAGTGCAGTGATAGGATGAGGGGTAAGGGTTTTAAATTGGAAGAGGGAACATCTAGATGAGATAAACTCTTTCCTGTGAGGGTGGTGAGACACTGGACCAGGTTGCCCAGGGAAGTTGTGGATGCCCCATCCCTGGAGGGGCTCAAGGCCAGGTTCGATGGGGCTTGGAGCAATCTGCTGTGGTGGGAGGTGTTGCTGCCTGTGGCAGGGATGTTGAAACT
>VZRU01000924.1:17525-46515 GCA_013398155.1 Pedionomus torquatus
CTGCTTGATTGGAAGAAAGTTTAAATTATTTTTTATTTATTATTAAAAAAAAAAAGCCACAAACCAAAACCAACAACCAGGGGCGATCATCTCACCATCGCTCTCCTTCTCCCTTTTTAAAGGAAGAGTTTAGCTCCTGCCAGTCTGAGCCCTACAGCAATGTTTGCCAAGTGGAAGAAAAAAAAACAACCTAACAGCGGGAGAAGAAACTATTTATCCCCAGTGCTTATTAAGCCCCCAAAAGTTGCAGGTCCCTTTTAGAGGAAAAGCTTTTCTTACATAAGAAAGACAATTCGAATTGGCAAACTGATGCAAAATATTTATTCCAAGTTAGTTATTTTTGATGCAGTAGTTTTTCCCCCTCATACAGACTCAATGTGATAGTCACTTTTTTAAATCTGTAAATAATGTTATCAAAATAATCTTAATCTTTGAAATCTCACAAAAAATTTATATTTTACAATCCACCCTGAATATCAAGGCTGCAAGAAGAAGAACACAAACAATTCCTATATCCAAATATTTTACAGCTGTACCCAAAAAAAAAAAGGAAAAAAAAAACCACAAACGCCTGGTTAAGTGATGAAGCTCCCCGAGCCGCCAAAAAAAAGAGAGAAAAATAAAATAAAATAATAAAAAAAAAGTTCATGTTATTAGCATTAATTTAACATAATTAGAACTTCAATAGCCATTTTGTCATTGACAATGATTGTTTTAGCACACTGTTACCGCACGGCATTGTGCAATGCGGGCGGCACTGTTAGAAGCTTGTTGTTGCAAAGATCAGTCAGCCACTTGTGTCCCGCTTAACAAGACTGAACTTGTGCACTGCCCCACAAGGGATTTTTGTCAAAATTTGCTAGCTGCACAAACTTCTATTAAGCATTAGGGCAAAAACCAAAAAGAAAAAGCTAAAGAAGCCAATTTCTCTCTTCTTTGGGATACAATTATTTCCCTTGTGCATGAAGTATCAACAACAAAAGAAAAAAAACAAAACAAAACAAAACTGAACAGACTGGAGACAGAATAAACTCTGTTTAGTTTATACAACCCCAAACACGTGTTGAACTATGAACTGAGTTTATTGGGTTGGTTTTATTTATTTTAATTTTCTTGTGCCCGCTTTCAGGCATCGTCATCTGACGTTTCACTGCTACTGGTTTCTGTGTCTGAGTCCTCAATCTTTGTCTTAAAAGTGCTTCTCCAGTGGAACAACAGGCTGGAGCCGCGGCCCTGAAGAAATCCATTCTTCCAAAATCCATTTCTTCTTCGCTGTAGGAATGAAAGCAAGTTTTAAAACAAGCAGAAGCACAGAGAGTGACTGTCACTAACCGTCTGTGGACGCAAACTGTACACACGGTTTTAAATATTTATATATTTTAACTCTGCATGGTTAATGCACAGTCATCAATCGCCCCAGAATCTCACATTAATTAATTGTTTTCTGGAACAGCTCTAAGAATTCCAGCACAGAAGACTCATGCATGAGAAGGGAGAGGGAGCAGTCTCAGCTGGCCAGAGCTGTAAACATACCTGCTCTGATTTAATTTGGAACTCTTTGAGCTCATCCTCTGTGAGGGGCAGGTAGTTCTCATCGTTTTCAGGATATTCCTGCCATCCCATTTCTTTCAATAACCTGATTTAGGGAGAAAAAAGGAAGGGGCATGAGGATTAAAGCAACGGAACAATGGTTCAGCAGAGAACATTTTGGCTATGAAGCAGGAGGTCTTGTATTAATTCACTCTCAATTCACCAGGGAAACTTCCATATTAGAGACCACTTCAACAAAGCTTTGCGTTTACCCAACATTTTTCAATGTCTTTTACAAATATTTAGTCATCAGCAGTCCCGTACAATGGGTAAATAATTAGCCTGGCAGAAGGACAGCAAGACAGAGATTTGAAATTCTAGCCAAGGACACTGAAGGAGGACATGAGGCAATCAAACCAGTATCGCAGCTCGGAATCTCCTAAAACTCACTATCCGCTTACACCAGATGCTCACACGCTGCTTACTCACTGAAGCAAGATATGAGCTGAGATATACCAGGTAAATATTTTCTTAACTCTCCTCCACTTTTACAGCATTTAAAAGCAGCACCAGAGTATTCTAAGTGCAGACAGAGGCAAAGTGGAGTGTGTGTGAGGGCGTACCTTTGGACCATACCACTGCAGGTACCAGTTTGTATGTGAACCAGAACCATACCAGGTTCATGCTGATTCCCAGCGTGGGCTGGGAAATAATGAGGCATCATTAACACACAGGGATGTGGTATTAGAGAAGCACCTGAATTTAATTAGAGACTGTGGTAAAGTCTTGGCTCACCTGTCATCAGTGCCTTGCTTTATTTTCAATAAGACTCCACCCAGTCCAGTACTACTCATGGAGCCCACACACTTCCAGCTCAGTACACACAGAGCTACAGCTGCTTCCCAAAACCAGAGTTTTCTCTGAAATGGTTTTCTGCTCCTCACAAAGTCCAAAGATGACTCCTGTTTTACTACAGAGATTTTATTTTGCCATTTACTCACCTGTGTTCTGCTTCCAATGAATGAGAGAGATTTTCCCCCTCCTCCGGCAAAGGGAGAGAAAGACCATTCTGATGGCAGTTCTCCTCCCAGTTTTCCTTTGGTTCTGGTGTGCTGTTGCTCTCCATCTAAAGAAACATAAAAACCTCAAAGTGTGCTTGCACCGACCGAGCCAACAGCACTGTTCCGAGTTCAAGCTTCCACTTTTGGAAGTAAGAAGTAAGATAAAGGCTTGTACCTCAAGTCAGTGGTTTTTTTTGTTTGGTTTTTTTTTTTTTTTTTTTTTTTTTTACAGAGCCTGGACTGATAATGGCTGAAAGCAACTTCTCGCCAGCTGTGACGACACAGTCTGAAAGACACTGGGTGGACAGCACTTTTGTGTCAAGAGAGTAAGAGCTGGCATTATGAAGCCATCCTCAGTGGCTTCAGAGGCAGAGTAAGAAAACTATGAGAATGAAATGCTTCTACAGATGGCTTTTACATACACATTAAGCCACAGACATTACGTATTTAGAGGTCTGGTCCAAGCCCATGTGGCTTGAGCCGCTTTCCTGCACCTTTCACAAGCACCAAATTAAACTCTCCTGTGGATGTGGTTTGACAAGGAATTCTGAAAGCAAATGAAGGTGTTAAAATATGGTATTGTTCCAGTCCTTAGAGAATCCTTGTAAAAATCTGGATTACCTCTACCATCTGTGACCTTGCCTTTCTGCCTCATTTATTACTTATACATTTGCATTTCATCCTGTTACGTATCTCCCTTCATCATAGCACTGTGTATTACTTCTGCTGGTGTGTGGGGTTTATTTTATTGTTCCCAAATCCATAAATGATCATATATACAGCATACACATAATGATCATATATACAGTAAGGACAGCGAACTTACATCATCCAGCTTGTCACATTCTCTGTTCTCGGTTATCTCCCCATTCCTGTCGTCTTTCAGTGCCTTCAGGAATTCGCTCTTTTTATCAGTGGTACGGCGCATCAGCTTCGTCAAGCGTGAAGAGCAGATCTCGATGGGAGGCGTGGTGCTGGAAGGACTCTAGACAAGGAAGGAAGGAAGGAAACAGAAACTTTCAAGCTGTGTTGTTAGAAAGACAGGGTCCTCTTCAGGGTCTGTGCTTTCAACTTTCAAATGCCCATCAGTTCTTTGGCTGGCTCTTAACCCCTCAAAATGTCAAATTCCCATCATAACACTGACTGGTGTTCACTTTTTCCCTTATCAGCACATCATTCTCCCACTTTTCACTATCAACTCAATCTTTTCTACCCCTAGGAGTCAAATCATATAGCTATGAATACATTTATTTGATTCCTGTGCAATGTAACCCTTTCAAACAATTCTGGAGTCCAAACAGAATATTTAAGGCAGAAAAGTTTACGCAGGACTCCTACCCTACAAAAGTTAAAAAAAATAAGGGGATTAGGCTCAGTTCAAATTTGTGTCTTAAGCCATCCAGGCAAACTGTACCTTGAACTGAAGCTATAGGGTGGTAATCTCTTTCCAAGGAGCGGTCACATCCTTAACTAACCACAGCTGGATGTGACATGAGTAGCCACAGCCTTGGTATTTTCCCCTTGAGAACTCACTGCCCATTCCCTGGTGTGTACAACTCAGCTCAGATGGGTCAGTGTGGAGCCAGACACGGACAATCCCAGAGCCCAGCCCAATTCATGAACCCAGGGTAACCTCCTATGCTCTCCACTCTTCCACAGTGTTTAAAATTCCTTTGTTATTTTGAATCTATGAACCAGGCATAATGCACAACAGTTTGCACATCAGCGATACCCCAGCTGTGACACTGCGATAAAACCACTACTAACCAAGATGAGCTTTCAATTTAATCTGCTCCATCATTTTGATGGGACACGCAAAGGAAATCTAAGACTACGTTATTGAAAGTTGTCAGTATCTTAACCTTCTGCTCATATATGGAGTTCATCTTTGGCTACTCTAAGATAGTGAGGAATTTAGTCATTAATATGGATACCTGACACTACAATCTTGTGTGCAAAGCTATTCTTTTCCTTCATTTACTTGCTTTGATTTTTTTTTTCTCCCTCAATATTAAAACAGAGTAAAGTTTCTTNGTTTTTTTTTTTTTTTTTTTTTAAACTAGGGTGGGAAGGTTGCAAATTCAGGATCTTCAGAATGAATCTCCTTCGCAAAGTATTTTTATCACACTCACGGTGCTCTGAGCAAAGACCAAGGGAGGCAAAATATTTAGCAAAACAAAAACAAGGCGGCAACGGCTGCCTGTGTTTCTAATGCCTCTTGCACATGAAGCACTGGTGTGCAATAAGGCCTCTCAGGCAAGTGCACGCTGGAAGCAACATCTTACAGTAACCATTTCTCAGGTGCCTTTTTCAGATTTTGCTCAATTCAACATAGTAAGGAACAAACCAGCAATTGTAAGAGACATAATAAGGGACTGTGAATATTAGGGTAAAAAGCTAGCACAGTATTGAAATTAAAGCTCTCAACACAGTGATTAATTTGACTGCAGTGACAGAAGGTCATAACGAACAAAGGAGACAAACTCAGATGTCTTCTGGTGACTTGGAATATGCTACTACAGCACTTGAGCTCCTTGCTAGAAGTAGCTGTTTTAACAAAACTATACAGAACTGCTGAGGTACCAAAGTTTAAATTTTTACACATTTAGGTGAAGACAGTTACAGCTAAGGTTTACAAACGGAGTCCTGAAAGAGAACTGAACTCTACCTCAATTCTGACTTCATTCAGAATACTTTCTGTACAAGGCTTTATAGTACAAAAAGAGAATGCTATGTGTAAAGGGGTAACAAGTAGACATTTTTCTAAAGGTAGGTTAAGCCCTTTGACTGAAATAGTAAGGCATCTCCCATGTAAAAAATTTTTTTTAACGAGTGCACTATGTATCATCTCAGGTTTGGTCACATATCAATCCATTTAACAGGGGTGGCTACTCTTAACAGAAAAGTCATCCTGTGTCCTTTGAAAATTCAGACTGTGTATCTTCATTTTTACCTCAGGCTGGCTTGCAGGGACATGGTACCAGTGCTCATTGACACCCTTTTAGTTGGCAACATACTGTGGCCTCTTGTGAGTACTACTTGTAGTAGTCCCATGGAGACAAGGATTACAGTAGTATTTTCTGGCCACAGTCCCGTGTTTTCATATTGCGTGTCTCCCAACAGATTCAAAGAAAATAGTATTACAAGTGTTCTGGGAGGAATATTCAAGCCCTTTTTGTTTAATTGATTGATGCTGGTAACACAAGAACTATTTGAGGAAGTACTGCTTGTTCTGGGGAAAACCCAGCTGCCTACTCCTGCTGTCAGATTAGCATCTGAACATCTTTGCTGACTAAAGCTTCAGGCAAGACCTTCGGAGCTGGGGGGAAGGTGGCGGAATAAAACAACGGAGACTACTTGCATTATTACAATATGAGATAAGGTGAATGCCCTTCTTGGTATCTACCTGGAGGTGAAAGCCTATTTAAGTTTACATATTTATATTGCAGAGATGTCCACACTGTGCTGTGCATTACACTAAGAGGAAGGCTGTCGGTAGGCAAAGGACTCAGTCTGGGAACAGACAAAAGCCAGTAAAGGAGAGGATTACAGCGTAAGATCTGTTTGTCAAAGTGGCAGGTACATGCTCATTAACTATTGCTTTTAATGACTACTTTTGCAGTCAGCAGTGGCTAAAGCAGAAAAGCACAGGCTGTTATAATGGAAAGCCTGCAAAGCAGAGAATCACAAAGATGACAGTCTTATTTTAGATGTGAGATCTGTAAAGGAAAAAGACAAAGGAACAACCAGAAAAAAGCCCTGTTGCACTTGAAACACAAACTCATTTCAAATTACGTGAATAGTCACTTGTCACAGTCTGTTTTACTTTTGTTCTTTTTACATACGACCATGGAAACACAGATATGTCAGAGTTGAAAGGGACCTCTAGAGATCACCTAGTCCAACTCCCCTGCTGAAGCAGGATCGCCCAGAGCACATTACTCAGGACAGCACCCAGGTGGGCCTTGAAAACCTCCAGAGAAGGGGACTCCACACCCTCCCCGGGCAGCCTGTTCCAGGGCTCTGTCACCCTCACTAAAGAAGTTTTTTCCTCATATTCAAATGGAACTTCTATGTTCCAGCCTGTACCTGCTGCCCATCGTCCTGTCACTGGGAACCACTGAAAAGAGTTTGGCTCCATCCTCCTTCAACCCACCCTTCGGATACTTATATGATCACAAACCTGCTTAATTTTTATTCCCAGGAGCAGCAGAGAAAGTTATTCAGTGTCGCTATTAAGTTTTGTGGAATTTCAAGCTTCAAACCAGCACTTTGTATATAAGCTATAAAACGATGCATAAATATGTTGGGCAAAATGCGTTTTGTCACAATTATTGCTGAAATGTTAACAGAATTATATACAGGGTTCCCTCCAAACTTCAGATCAGAAGCCGAGGTAAAGTCAGTTTCTGCCTCACCTCCTTCCGATACCAAAATTAAAACCAAATGCTGTAGCTGAAGACACACCTACACACATTAAAACTCCCAACCCTCTCAGAGCTCACTGCTTGTGATATTGCATGTATGCAACACTATTTAAAGCATTGCTACATTTTTTTGGAACATCTATATGTTGAAGGGAAATTCTAATACGTTCAGACAAACAGCAAGGGTTTCACATCCAGGTAAACCACAGTTTTCAGTTCTTCTAGTGTATCAGAGATGCGGCAGAACATGCCAAGAATGTACAGGTGAGTCATTCATAAAGGTGCAAAGGTAGATACACCACGTACAGAGAGGACCTTATCATGCTTAAGCGACAGTAGGTGATAGTGATAAATGTTCCCACCCTATCCCCAAACCCAACCTCTTACCTCTTTGGGAGAGGTGAGGACTGAGCCACTCGCCAGTACCGCTGGTTTGGTTACAGACACTGGACTGGTAAAGGCGGAGTCACGGCTGGAGGAAAGCGAGCCTGGTTTGTGTTCACTTCTGTTAGCTTTCCATGGACTTGGCTATATTGAAGAGAAGACAAATAGATAAGGCACAAGAAGGGGTTGCTTGCAAATAGTAAACCAAATAAACATTACATCAGTTGTTGTATAGATTTTTTTTTTCCTTCCTCACCAAGAACAGTCTCAACAAGTTTACTTTGACACCCATTATTTTTCCCCAAGCCACACACAATTCTGCTTCAAGGGCTCCAGTAAAACATGGTTAGAGCTCAAAAGAAAATCCAACATTGCTCTTCATCAATTGGAATCATCACCAAATAAATGCAATGCGTCTCACAGCTACTCACAGATGGGAAGTAAAAAATTCCAATTAAATTCACATTTCGTATGGGAACTTTTATGCCGTAAAGAAAGGGATTGCATCACTTGACAGAAACTTCCTTTGTGCAAGGAAGAAGCACGTCAAGGAATATTTCTGTCCTGGTTGAGAATGTAAATAATTTATTTCCTAGGGCTCCTAAAGTGTCCATCATTGCACTGATTTAGCCACATTAAAAAAAAAAAGAAAAAGAGAAAGAGAAAAAGCAGTCAGTTCATTAAAGTGTATGAGCACTCGCCGTTTTGCTCTGGGTACCCTCTGCAGTATCCCTTCAAATATACCGGTGATTTGGCTGAAAAGCAAAGAATTCAAGATAGCATTTTGTTACTTGGAATGTTGTTCTTGAGCCTCTCTTATCAACCAAGGACAAACACTGTGAAGTGACAGTCTAAACAAAAAGGATCCTAACAAGAAATTTGTATCAAGTAGGATAAGAAATACACCCATCAAGAGCATTAAAACACACTGGTTCCTCTGACCCATTAGACTTCTGAAGCCAGCTTCAAGTCACGAGCAAAATCACTCATGTACGAGTGGGATTCTGTTAAATTTAAGACGTAGCAGATCTTGCATTCTGCAAGCAATGGGAACAGAAGCCGTTATTCCAGTACGTTCTCACTCTCCATTGGGTTATTTTATTAATTTTTAAATAAATCAATCAGTAGGGGAAGCCATCAGCATAACTCTTCCACTCCAACTTAAAAACAAGAGCAGTCCACATTATTGAATGCATTATTCAGCATTCACGGCATTTTCCAAACATTTCCTTCAAACCCAGAAAACATCCCGATCTGTGCAATATTGCCCAGGCCTAAAATTAAGGTGTAGAATTACTTTGACCAAAAGCTTTTCTCTGCAGATGCGGTGGTTGCACTGTTCAGAGACCCAGCTCTTGGCTGGCAACTGTTGTTCTTTCAGCTTCCACAAAGGGGCAGCTTCGACAAATTTAAAGGCAGACCCCTACTGCTTTCTCAGGGGAGGCCACCAGATTCAACCACAGCATCTAGAGATGAACATCAAAAGGAATCGTTTCCAGATTATGACCTTCATGGATTGCTTGACTGTGAACAATTAGCCATCTCAATTAGCCAAAAAAGAACATATTTCACTGCCACCAGTTCTCTTCCTTTCAATACTGCTCGGTACAACTTAACAAAAACAATTCTCATTTGTTTTGCCCATGACAACTTTCCAATACCGCTGACTTTGTCAAGAGGAATGTTTTGACCCCTCTATTACTTTATGCACTGCTATTTCTGTACAACCTTATAGAGTCTTCAGAATAATGCATCCTACTATAGCTGCTTTATGTCTGCAGCTTCACAAAAAGCCATCATACACCCAGTTTTTGGTTTTCACCTTTTAACTTTGCTAACAGTCATCACTCATTAACAAAAGTACTATTGATGACATCGGCAGTCAATTTGATAATCACAGAACATCAGGTTGAAAGGGACCTCAGGGACCATCTGGCCCAGCAGACCCAACCTTTCTTGGCAAAAGTACTGTCTAGACACCCAGCACCCTGTGCAACTGAATATTAGGATTCTTCCTGTAGTTGGCAGAATTTGGTCTGAATTAAGAGAAACTTACAAAAGAGAAAGAATCTCCAGACTCGCTTTCTTACAAAAAGTTGTTCATTTTTCTTATTTTGCTTTTACTTTTGTAAAGTATGTCAGACTAATCTAGTCTAACCATAGGAAAGATTTGTTGGAACATTGCAACCAGCATTAGCAAATAATAATTTTTAGAACTCAAAGTATTTGTACATCTCTTTAAAGAAAACTACTAGGAAGGTTGTTCTTCAGTTTCTTAAATACTTTCACTATCAATCGTACAGAGTTTCTAGGGCATCCATACATGTAGATTCCCTGGAAAAACAGGCAAGATAAAACTTAGAACTAAAAAACAAAAAACTACTTGTTTTTTCAACACTCTTGTATTTCTTTCAGTAAATGAATTACAGCACAAACCCCATTGCTTTTCCAGGTTGTCTTTAAGGCTCAACTAAATTAGAGCCAAATTGCAGGATGTTACAATCTAATCTGATCTTAGCCTCAATTGTGTTTTAAACACATCAAAGTATTGTAACCCAATAAAGATTTTTCAAGGTAGTCAAGTGAATAATTCAAGTGCCTCGTAGCACACATTCTGCTTCTCTAGATTTGCTTGTTTTGTCTATTTAAGATAGGGACTTGTCTAATGCATGAAAACACACCCATTCAAACAGACATTAGTATGGTCAGAAGAGAGGTTAGGTCTCTGTATGAACACCACCAAGTGGCATTTCAACAGGGAACAACAATCTTCATAGTGAACAGACCTCTAATGCAAAGGCCACTATTCCAAAAACTACTGGCTTCCAATTCCTGCTGTTAGGTCCTTGTCAAGGGAGCGAGTTCTCCCCTGATCTGCAGTTCACTAACTTGGTTGGAAACCCCTGTACCTTGGAAGGAGGAGCTGCAGGTTTGGGAACCAGATTTTTGTAGACACTTGGGACAATGGTGGTGGCTTTGTTGCCATTTGCCAGGTGAGAGACAGGTGATGTGAATGCAGCTGAGAAGGCGGCGGCAGGATCCTCTTTTGAAACCTTTTTGATGACCAGCATCTTGGTAGGTTGCTTGGCACTAGGGGGATTTTCTGTAAAAATAAACCAAGAAATATTGTGAAATACAAACACTCAGTTTCATAGCAGCTTCAATTTACTACTCTAGTTTCTCCCCCTCAATCTTAGAAGCTACACTTCTGATTCCGAGACTGCCATCAGCTCTTCTTTCGTTTCCGTTTTGAGCAATGATACTGGATAAGGATGTCAAAGTCCAATCTTTTTTCATTTAACCTCAACAGCTCCCTTGAAGCTGAAAGGAAAAACCTACAGTGACATCAGCTGACAGCCTTCCACCATACTTACAGGAATCAGAACAGACATTAGCATCTTTTTTGAGCAACCACAGATCGGCTTTGTTAATTCACTAACACGGCAAAAATACTTTACATAACTTGCATCTCAAAAGACACCATGCTTTTACAAACAAGCACAATTAATACTTTTAAGGCCAAACCAACACACATTCAGGATCAGACAACTTAAAGACGGCAATAGCATGCACAGCTAAAACCCCTGTAAATGCTAACAGATATTATTTTTTGAGCAGAAACAACAGCTATCTAAAAAACACACAAGAATCCAATTTGCTACTATAGTAAAAAGTTTTTGAGGGTATTTTTTTGTGTTATTTACAATACTTATTTGTACTACTTTGTATCTAATTCAACTAATCTAGCTACATTCTAACTAGAGATTAACAAACATGTATTTAGTCACTAGAACTGGTACCTTGTTTCACTCAATTTTATTTTTAAAGCATGGATTCACATACCGTATCAGAATTAAAGCAAGCCTATTCTGACTTTAAAAAATATGAAATAAATTCAAACCACAGAATTATGACAGTTTTGTGGTATTTCTAATAGAAAGATCACAAGTCAGGAACTAATAATGCTTAGTTCACCCAAATCTGCTCCACACTGCCAAGTGATGTTTCCATGAAATTGTAACTGCAGTTAGGCAGGAAGCAAACACAGAACAGTGCCTTTTACTGCTATCAGAAGGTTAGGGGTTTTGGTTTTTTTTATTAATGACAAGTACAGTTTCAAATAGACAAAAAGGTCGGAAGATTAGTGAAGACAGTGGGAGGAAAACCCAAGAGAAAAAGTTGCAAACTGCCTGCTTCACTTAAGTCTTTAAAAATCTTTTTGTGTGAAACGAATAGCATTTTAACACTGGCTACAACCTTCTGCTTCAGCACCAGCGTTCCGTACAGCGATGTAAATACCTTTACCTACCCCATACTCCAGAAGGTGTTCCTAAAGGTTTGTTCTGGTTGTTGTGTCTTCCAGCTTCTGGATTCAAAGATGGCTGTAAAAAGACAATGCAAACGAGTATATCATTATGTTGTATATAACAACAAAATCAGTTTTAACTTATTATGCTTTTAGGATCCCAGAGTACAGGTAGATTTCTCTGAACAGGACCTGAATTAAAAGAGATCACTCCGTCACAAAGCATCTAAAAATAAGTCTGTATTCTCTGTGGCTTCTGCTGTATTTCTAACAGAACTATCAGAGGGTTCAGGATAGGCCCTTTAGTCTTCTACTACACGATTAAGTATATTTCACCAACCAAACCAATACACACATAAAAGATTTAGGTACTTAATCAGCAGCTGAAAAATACACAACAGAATCTACATCATCCACAGAAGAACCTACTCCTATTTCCCAAATATTTTCATACAGTAACTAACCAATTACAAATAAAACTCCACCCACAACCCAAAAGCGATACTAGGCTCCTAACATAAAGGAATGCATTTACTGACAAGAAAGCTCCATGTAAATTTACGTTAAGCTTCAGATTCCACTTTTCAGGACTACACTGTACACAGACTCAGTGCTCTCTGCAGACTTACCTTTGATTCGGTATCAGAATTCAACTTTAGTCGAACAACTAAGGACACGTCCAAGCTCAAAGCAGAGCTCAACTGTTCTCGATCAGCTACCTCCTCTTCCCCCATCCCAAATAACTTCAGTTCAAAATAATCTTTTTCCTCTTTTTAATGAATTCTTCATATGTTAGTTGCTACAGCAACAGCATAAGTCTCTAATAATGAGCTTCTGAAATAGTGGGGATTCCTGTTCTTTAAGTTAGGAAAAAATGTCACACCATAGCATAAATTCCTGCCTCAGATCCTAGAAATCTCTGTTTCAGTGCTTCATTTTTTAGTTACTGGTCAGTTTTATAACAGGGGCACTCACATCACAGGAGAACTTTGACTAACAGCCTGTTTTGCCATCATCCACCACACAGTCTTAACAGCTACATAATTAACCACAGCATGCATTAGTGTCACCACTATGGCAAAAATAATACAGAAGTTATTTAGCAAAGCTTACTACTGGACAGTGAGTAGTGTTATCATAAAAAAAAAAAAAACCACAACTGGGGCAAGTAATTAGGGAAGAAACAGCCATGTAGATGGGGAAAAGCACTCGTCAAGACACTGATTAAGAAGTACATGAAAGATTTAGACTAAGACAGACTACAACAGTGCACAGTGGTAGCAATCACTGAAGTAACTTTCTGCATTTCAACAGGCTTTTGACAGTCTAAAGAACAAGCTTATAGAAACCCTGAATTACAGTATTCTTGAGCAATCAGATTAACAGAAATCTACACACAAGCTATATCACTATTCTCCAGGTGTTAAACACCCTGTGATGCAGTCTACCACTCCCAGCAGAAGCAGTTGAACAACAGCATGCAATTGTTCCCCAGGCACTTCACTGGAAAAAAACTGGCAACTTAAGCATAGACTCTAAATTTTGGCCTGAAGCAGCTCTGTGGCATTCATATGTTTCAGTCCAACTACTGACTTCCCGAATAGAAGCAGTACCATCAAGCTGCCATGACAGTTTCAGTTGTAAACAGCCCTCCAGAGAGAAAAGCTGAATAAGAGAACAAAAAGCTCAAGATGATACACTTAAGCGTGTACACTATCAGCAGAAACTCTCATTACAGGAGGCAACAATGGCTTTAATATTGAAGATAAAGTCAGAGGAGCTGCATTAGGTGAAGGGACTGAGTTACCAGAACCTTACAGATGATATTGGACTCATTATACTCATCAAGAAGAGCCTAGAGAGAGCAAGAAACAAGATGCAAAAGCCACAATATCTGGTCTGATAACAATAAAATCCTCATCAGGGGACAGGAGGAAAAAAATTAAACTGGGAAGAGAATGCAGAAAAAGCATGTATATCTCAAAGCATTTGCATTAAGGAATGCACATGGTAAGGATGAAAGCCATAAGCCCAAATACTATTTTGTAAAGTCTGGAAAACTCAGTTCCAGTAAAAATAGAGCCAGATGTAAGAGACTATCATACTGATAACACCACGTGAATCTGAATGCTGGATAAGAAGAAAGCTGATGAACTGGAGACACCAATAGAAGAAATGGCTCAAGAAACCCCAACCTACAGATAAACAGAGAGATAGAAAAATAACTCTGGTAAAAAAAATACTATTCCAGAAGATTCAAGACAGATGGTTGCAAAGGTCTGAGCACATGTCATGAACAAGCTTGGAAAGGTTATCACAAACACCAACATGTACCAGAATGCAGGAGACAGGAACAGCAGGCAGAGTGAAGATAAGCTGAATAGATGTACTTAGGAGCGGAAAAAAAAAGGCTTTGTAAGCAAAGCCACAAAGTCAGTACAACTGCTCTTCCTGTGGCAGACCAAAGTGTCACCTTATGGCTTTCACTGAAAATCTGGCTCGTGTTACAATGCTGTCTTCAGTTCACAGTAACCATTTGGCAAAATGTAGTTGAGTGCCAAACCCCACAATCCAACAGGTCGTCAAATCCTGAGGACTCTGGGTACCAATTAGCATCCTGTCAGCACTCAAATAATTTTGTTAAATCTGTCTTGATCTGAAACATGGGATGGAATGCAACCCTAGATCCTTGCCACCTATCAGGGCTAATTAAAATGAGATCTAAAAAGCCACTTCTCACAGCTGCCACTTCTAGTGAGAAGCTACACACTTACAAAGTCTTCTTCCTCAAATTGCAATTGCTCTTTGTCTTCCTTCTTCTCTTCCCTGGATTCAACAGGCAGCTTTTCTTGAAAGGTGGAACTTTTCCGAGAATGGAAGTTGCCATTCCAGTGGCGATGAACTCCAGTTCCTCCTCCACCACGCTGGTTCCCACCATCATGGCCCCGTGAGGGACCATGCCAGCCAGGCTGACTGCCAGAAAGCCCAACATGAGCTCCTTTAGAAACACCAGAATCTACAGAATCATGGCGGAGAAGGGACGGCTGATGCCAGCAGTCTAAACAAAAGGAGATAAGTATGCAAATAAGAAAAGTCAACACAGCGTGCAGAATACTGGAAACATCAGGCTGTTTTTCTTGTTGTTAAGTCAGTGTTCACTAAGTAACTACTGAGCCAAAATTATTAAGCTACTGTGTGATTATATAGAAAACAAACCGAGCTACACAATGCACATACAGCTACCACAGACAACCCTTAAGGCCTGAGCACACAACACAGGAGAAGAGAATAGTGCAAGTTTCTTACAGGACGTTTTGAGAAGATACAGTTGTGAAAGTGTTCGTTATAATTCTGCAGAATATTCCAAAACATTTGCTCTCGGGCTGCATTCTGATCCCTCCTACTCACCTCCTGCAGTTCGGAGGGGCCCATTATTGAAAAATCCATCAGAAGAGTTGTGTCTCCTACGGCTCACCCCAAAGCGGCCTTCTCCCCGTGGAAGATGCTCTCCATGTTTCTCAAAGGTGGCTGCAGGGGACTGAGGAAAGAAAAAGGTGATGCAATGAAGCCTTCCTTAGTGGAGTCCAGGTGCCTGCCCAGTCCAACACTGACATTTTGTCAATTGACAAAGAAAACGCCACCCAAACCTACATTCCTGTACCAGCTTTCAATATAGCATCCACAGCTGCATTGCTGAGCCAATGACATCAATAATCACATGAACCCAACCAGAGTGGCACACAAATCAGTGCATCTTACACACAATCAGAGACAATCTGTTACACTCATCTTACCAGGTGGTCTTTGCAAACACATACTTTCTGCAAAGTTCACCTAAGAAATTCTGATAACAGGGGCTCATTCATTCACTCTCTAAAGACAGAAAAGCAAAGATCAATGGAGGATCCAACCAGCCTGACTAAAATTCAGAGATATTCAAGTAAGATAAAGCACTTTTAGGCTGAAACAATCATGATGCCATAGAAAACATTAATGCTTCTAGCATTAATATTCCAAACAATCTTTTACTCTTCACTTTCATTTATAAAAAACCCAGAGGTTTATTTTTAATGGATCAAATATCCTGAAATTACTTTTGTCTTCTCCTATTTAAGCATGGACTTGAAAGCTCTGTGTTCTTTCTTGTTCATCAATGTTGCCCATCATGATCTGGTTTGCTTTTAAAAGTGTTTTGGGTCCCCCACCATTCACAAGCAATGCAAATTGTTAAAGTCCTGGAACAGATTTCCCGGGTCAACTTAAGCTTCCTCTGGAATCACTTTAAAAAGAAGATGACTAGTGAGCCGCCCTCATTTTAAGGTTGCAAAAAACTAATAAGTATTTCCGAGTTTGGAGTTAGAGCCCAAGGGCTTATCATCAATCTACTACTATGCAAGGGTCAGATTATTTTCATAAATTAAACCCAAATAATATTCTGAATTGCAAATAAGTGGCACCTCAAGTATTGACTCCCACAGATTAGGGTGATTTCCTTAATGATTTTCTACTTGGAATGCCACTAAAGTTTCAGTACAAAGACACTGAAGTACTTCCACATCTGAACACAAAGATTTTTTTTCTCCTCTAAAATAAAAGGGATGCATTTGTGGAGATAAGAAAAATTATTTCCACCTTAGTAAGCTTCCAAAAGCTTTATAAAAACAAACTCAAAAAAGAAGTTAAAATGAAACATTTTAAGTTCAACAAAACACTGGGGAATTTTTTTGCTTCTTATTCTTGTCACAGTTTTAAAAGAAGGTGATCTGTATTAATGTTACCTTGGTTGACTGTGGCGTTGAGAAGTTAAGCCAGGCAGGAACAAAGTCATGCTGCGCCATTTAGGTCCAGTGTCTCCCTTCAATAAAATGAGGCATCAAACCTCATGGCCAGGATCTGTAAATGAAAAGAACAACTTTGCCAAACTGAAATAGTAACACAATTTACTTCCCAAAGCCTGGCCTATATGAATAGGAGGGAAAAGTGCTTTAGTTTTTCATACTGTGCTTAAGCATTTTTTTTCCTGCTTACTTTGCTCCTCTGGCCAAAACAGGTAAGAGCTTAAACATTCCCAGTTACTTCCTGTTTACAATTAACACACCCATGAAATTCACGATAGGATGGGTGTGGAGGTGAGAAGAAAACAGAGCAAACAGCATATACAAGCCATACAATGTGCAGATGTGTAAAAACCTAGTCATGACAGAATTCAGGGTAGATTCTTTCATTGCTCATTGGTTCAGTTTACAAAGGGGTGATCACTGCATGTTTTATTCCAGAGGCTCTAAATCAAATACGACCAAACTGGTGGTGATGACAGAGACGTTGAGAGAAGATCAGAGACACGGAAGACAACCATATGTCAGCTGCTGCACCCCCAAATTAAAACTGTATCCAGATCCACCAACTTCCAAGGAGTGGAAGTTGGATATATATTCCAACAAGGGAATATATTTCCAACAAGGGAATATCCAACGCTGAAACTGCTGTCATAGCTGAGAAATCAAATGGCTAGGAACAAAACACAAGCTGGTTGAAGGATCAGTTCTGGTTGAACTGAACACCAGCTGAGATGTCTCATTGAGGAATCTGAGACCAACTGTTCTTTCCAACATGTCATAGCAATTTCCACTGCTAAAAACAACGAAAATTCCATTATCGCTCTGTGTAACTGAACGCTGCCTTTCTGTGGAAGGTTCACCAGCTTACTGGTTTGCCTCATTTTTCAACTTCATCTATGAACAAGTCAACACTACATAATCAAAGAAAAAAGTACATATGATCACTTACCCTGAGTTTGGCCTCTGCAGTCCAATGTCCTCAGTTTCTGTGCTTCACTGACCTTCGAGTTCCTTCCTTCTCCAGTATGCTGTAAGGCCAGCCTTGAGGCAACAGTGCGTCTCAAAGCAGAGCACGAGAGGCCGCACTTTGTGCCAACTGTGCCCTTCACCCCCCTCAGCTGCTCATTTTAACCTCTCTTTGCACTCTCACTACCAAAAAAAAAAAAAAAACAAACAACCTAAGAAGGTAATGTATATTTAAAAAAAAAAAAGCCACCACCACGTTCACCTCATTAAATTGCCTCTGGTTGTGGTAGTACAGAAGTCAGCCTTTACATTACAAAAAGGTTTGTCAAGCCTGCATGACAACATTCAGAGCAACACCATGGTTAATACTGAACAGATACACTCAAGGCTGCTGGATAATTCATGATCTGCAGCAGATCAACCTGAACACTCTGGAAAAAGGACTATGTTACGTAAAAACGCTTGCCCCAAATGCTGAGATCTAAACAAGAAGCATCTGCCCAAGCGCTCTTAAAATATAAACTTCATTTTTATCACATACATCTGCTAAAAAAAGGTATAGTATTTTAAAAAAATGAATGTTAGGATATACTCTGGTCTTCACGTAACTTGGTTAACGCTCCACAGAGCTAAGCACTACTTGATATAAAGCTCAAAAGCAGGCACAAATTTCAATCTCCCCGTTTTTCACCATTTACATGCTGAAACATAGATCACATGAACAAAAAAATGCAAAGTCCAAAAATAATCTCTTCCACTCTATTTTTTATAGACTGGGTGCTGCTTTTAAAAGGACACAAATTATTCCACAAGAGCTTCTTGTTCTATAGTGGAGAGTTCACTTCTGGGTCATAGTCCTCTTCCATCAAAGAGGTGAGACAGGAACTGTAGTCACTATAAAAAAAACAAAACAAAAAAAACCTCCATCAATACAAGTGGCAGAAACATGACAAAGTATGACAAGAAAGAAGAACAGAAGGAGAACTGGAGCAATTATAGTGCAAGTGCCAAAAGCTATTTGACCTCCAATCAAAACAAAAACTGAAATAATCCAACTAAAAAAAAAAATAAAAATCCCCGGAAAGGGCATTTTTGCTTTTAAATTATCATTTCCCAAATTTAGTTTACAGAAGGGCAACACAAAGAAGCTGAATCAGGAATAAAGGGAATAGCGGAGAAACTGCGTGCAGCCGATGAAAGGGATTCCCCACTTCATAGCAATTTTAAAACCTGCTGCTAAAATAACGAGACTCCAGGCTGCAGGTAGGCTTGGCCGTTCCACGCACCTCATCTTCGCTGTGCGCCCACATCATCGCTCACCTGCTCCCAACAGCCAGACTCCCCTCTTGAGAGACCCCTGACATCCGCTGTGCTGTTAACTCTTCCATAGAAAACACCACCACCAAAAAAATTCGTGGTTTTCTGCTATGGCCCTCTTTTTCTTTGAACAATTTTACCTAACCAGATGCAAACGGATAGGCTCACTGCTCCTGAAATGTCTGAGAAGTTTTATTACTGTTTTGATGCCACCAGATGTTTTTCAGGATCCCTTTAGGCGTGCCTTATTATGCCTTCATATTTGACTTATCAGTTTGTTTTCCTTGTTTGAACATGGTTCCATTCTTTGATTAGTTTTGGTCTTTGTTGCACTAATGCCATTCTCTACATGTGGCTTTTTTTTTTTTTTTTTAGGTTTTTAAGATGGTTTTGATAGAGGCTCAAAATAAACATAAACAGGGAATAGTAAAAAAAGAAAAATAATAAAAAACCCACCATGTTTTCATCCTCTGGCTCATTCCCTTTAAGAAACCCCCTCGTTTTCACATGATTTTTTCGTTTGGGAACTAGATGTTACTGTTGTTGTCCTGGTTTGAGCAACACAGGACTAATTTATCTTCTAACACCTGGGAAAACTGCACTTCTAGATGACTGTAGTGTCTGAATTTGTGAAAATATTTACTTCATAGCCAACTATGGTATGTGGGTTTCAAGGTCTCAGTGTTTTCAAGTTAGCTGGTGCAGGGACGAGGAGGAGAGTGAACCAGGCACTTAACTCAAGCTGGATTGTTTTGTATCATGAAGGTCACATCCAATATAAATTACAAAGTCTGCAGAGGTGTCTCTTTTCTATGATGACAGTGGTCCTGAGAACTTCTTGCCCCACTGCTGGACCCCTGAGCCCTTCCCTAAAATCACTGGCAGTGTCCCACATCTGCTGTCACTGCTGGCAGCGCACAGCTTCCTGCTTATAGAATGGGCTGAGTATAACCCCTGTATATTTTATATTGGTACCAGTATGAATATTGGTTCCTTGGTGGTATTAATGTTAAGCAACTAGTCGTTCTATTAAATATGTTTATATTTCAGTCCTCAGGTTTCCTTGTTTTTCCTGATTCCCCTTGCTGGTTGGGGAGGTGTCACTGGGTGACAGAATGATTGATTGTCCGAACAATAAATCATTGTGGGTTCTTCAAACCCTAACAGTTGAGTTGGGGAGTTTGGAATGAATGAAACATTTTTGCACCTAAGTTGTGAGCTGTGACCACCTTTCTGCAGGTAGAACAACAAGAAGCAGCCTCACAATCTCTACAAACTACCAGCCAAGATGAGGCAAAACCAGAGTGGACATGGCCATACACAATACTGACTTGGGAACTTTCTGAGCATCCATACTACACCACAAACAAAAGCACTAACCTATCAAGACCTGTTTTTGTATTAAAGATTAATTTTTCAGCATGTTTAGGGACATGCTGGAACGCCTGCTGCAGATAGAACAGTCTTCCCATCACACTGAACTCAGCACAGATACAGAACTCCTTTAGATGTGACCTTCTGAGGCTACTACCAAACATTTGAGCAGTAAGTGGAAGATAAAACAGGGACAAAGTCAATGCAGTTGAATATGTTTAAACAAGATTCATTACCTTCTGAATAAATATGCTTTTCAGAACAAACGGTATAGGAATTAAGCCATGTCAAACTATTGACAGAAGCAAGTAATGTAATTTAAGAAGTTGATTTAATGAACCTTCAGAATGATTCAGAGATATGTGAAAAATGGACATAAAGAGAGCAAAAAGCCCAGGCAGAACTGTTCTCTGGGTTTAAGGGCATCTAAGTAAATGTACACCACAGAATTACAGTTTTGAAGTAGAACTAGGTCCGAGTATGCAACCAAAATAACAATACCACAGAAGTACAATACCCAGGTTCCACTTCACAAAAAAGGTTCCCAGTAACTTTGGAAAAGGCAATGGAAAAGGAGAGCACACCAACATCTATGAGTATTTCAGCACTATTAATACCAAGATGAAACTCTTTGCAAAACTCCAAGTCACCAACTTGCAGAAGATTCAGGCCTCCTAAATGGCTATTTTGACATCACTGTTAGGATCAGTGCGCAGGGCAGGTCATTACAGAGCAGTACCTAACGTGCACATAGATAGGTTAGTGCCTTCCCTAGACATGCCATTTAGGACTCAAGTCCAAATCTCATTCTACTTGCATAATTTAGCATAAATTAGGTACTGCTGATCAAAAAACCAAAGCACTTTACATCTGTATAAGGACTGACCCTCCACATCATCCCAAACCTTCTATCAATTGTTTTGATTCTTCTGTAGCCTTAACTCTGAAACAATCTCACTTGGGGTGTCACAATTACTGGGAGGCTCTGCACTGAGGTTGCAGTAAATTAAAGCAGGAGGCTTAAATTAAGCTCCATCCATTTCTCTTCGGGTAGTAAGGAAGGCACACTTCAGACAGAAAATTCAAAGTCCTGTCTTGAGCCCTTCCAAAGTTGTGTTCCCTGGCATGAGGCAGGTACTGAAGGCTATATGCCGATACACCATACGCTAACACAGCCTGCAGCTGGCTCCATATTTCCATAGAATCATCTCCTTCCTGCGTGAGGAGTATCACAAAAAGAACAAGGAATGTGACATTAAAAATACAATACTTTTTGCTAAAGCAAAAAGCTTACTGTTAGATGAAATGTAAATTTTAATATAAAGCCTTCAGTCGCCAGGATTAGCTCACGTGCCAGGTTTTACAGCCCCCTCTCCCACATGCTCTGAATCCTGTCCAACAGCACACCTTCAATCTAAGACCACTTCCATAACCTACCATGCTGCTGACAACAGTAATATCACAAAATCATAATGGGCAAGACCTGAAGTCTCTCAATTACCTTCTTTGACAGCAATCTCCAATAAATTCTTAAGAAAAAATAGTGCAAGAACAAGGGCAAATAACATCTGAGCTCCCAGGATACTTTCTCAGACTTTTAAGCCAAAGTCTGTAATATAGTTTATTACCAGTCAGTGCTTCTACGTAAATCTGTTGACTTTTTTTTGTTTTTCGACACATTTATACATTTTGCCTCCTAAGTGAGAGGGGGCATGGTTTACTTGTGCTTTGTGTAAAAGTCAATTTGTGGCTATAAAAATGTCAGCCTCCATTCAAATGGATGCATTCTTCTGTTACCAAAGTGCCTGACCACATTCTATTCAGTTTTTCATGATAGTCATGATTTTATAAATGATGTATGTACTCATCAAGTCAACCCTCTTCCAAAAAGCTTCCACAAATAGTCTGTCTTAGCTTTCTCAACACCACTCATCATCCTTACTAGCCTTTACCATATCTTTTATATATAAAGTCATCAAAACTGCATAGAACGTTCAAGACTTGGGAGCATGACTAATGTTTATGATGGCGAAATTCTGAATTATTTTAACCTTTCTTCCTAATATCTAATATTGTTTCTTTTTTACATATTTATCACTACACAGACCTGAAATGGCCTTTACCACGTACTCAATAATGAGTAAAGATATCCCTCAAAGTGTAGCTGGGGTCTTTCTTCCTGGTCACACACATAAGTACCTGTGTGGAACAAACACACATCCTCCTGAAGGCAAAGTTCCCAATTCTTCCCATATTGCATTTACAGTTCAGTTGAACTGGTCTCTGCTTCACTATGGAAAACAGCAAGGACAAAGATCATCCCAGCTACCACTCCCAATTCCAGGAAAAAGGCAAAAGAAATTAATTATATCTCCTTTTAAGTGAGTTCAAGTTTCTGGAAATAAAAATCAGAAAAAGATACAATAATAACAATATTAATAATTATTAATTAATAATAAGTGTTATGTTCTATATAGGTAAAGGGACCTTCCAGAACAATGAAATCTTCATTAATTACCTTTGCTGAAGAAAAAAGGTTCTGTCAACTACCCCAAAATATTCATTCTGATTAAAATAAATAAGTTTGGCGAGTAATATAAGTACATAAAACATTAAACTCTGCATAGCACTTCAGTTCCACTTGTTAAGAGTTCTAAGTAAATGAAAAAAAAAATAAAATTCAGTTATCAATTTTTACATGTTGCATTAAAAATGTTTGAACTGCAACTTCACAGCAACTTCTTTTCATAAGTTTTTGTTACTACAAAAGTACTTTTCCCCCTTGCTAAGTGCTTAAGTTTCACATTTAAATAACCTTCACCATTTTTTGTATGTTTAACATACAAGTAGAAGAAGCGATTAGTGTCTCGGAGTCAAATAAACAAGTGAAAGTTGTCAGATGCTTTTTCATATTATCAGATTTCACTGTGTATTTATCTGAACAAATATTAAAAGTCTGACATGAAAACAGAAGAAATATAGAAGTATATTAAATTTAAAGGAGAGTCATAGACTACAGTAAGGAACACACATAGTCCAGGACAAAACCCCTCAGCCTCTAATGTATCATTAATAAAGCATTTTTGTTACAGTTGAATCAGTTGCACAGTTGTTTTAATCCTCCTGTTAACTTTAATTTCTACTCCTAATGTAGACTTGACCAGAGTTAATTCCAAAATCAGAGAGAATTTCTAAAGCTTTGACTCTGAAGCCGAGCTTTCCATGCACACCTGACAGTAGAAACCAAGGAGATATTCAATGTGCCAAGCCCTATACTGACCAGAATGTAAAATTAAAGAGACAAGCTAAAGATAACCAAGGCCCCTGAGCAGCAATATGCAATTACTCATTGGGAATGGACCAAGATCTTTCAAAACTCCTAAGACAATGCACTGATGAGCCTGGTCAGCGGTACATTTTTCCTATTACTTCCTCTTCCATCTCCTACAAATAAGAGCCCAACAGGAAGAAAAATCTGGCCCAAGACAAATGACAGCCTGCCACACCGTGCTGTTTGGCACACAACCTCCCTGGGAATACCTGGAACCAGGGTTTCTAACCTTTGCTCACATTACATACCCCAGTGCACATTTCTGAAGCAGACAAGTCTTACTGGATGCTTTTTGTGCCTCAACGTTCCTTGCAAACCTCCTCAGGTCCCTTTCACCTCTGCTCTTTACCTAGAATCCTATTAATTACATTATTTCTATTTCTTGTCTCCTGCAACAGCAAATCACAAGGACTTGGAGCCTCTAGCAGAAAGCCAGCATAAAAGTAAACTTTTACCCTTCGTTATACATTTATCCAGCTAATAGCAGCTGTAAAAGGTCACAGGACAACATCTGTCTATCTCTGCCACAATTTCAGCTCACTTCGCTGCATTTCTATGTATTTATCTAAATAGAACATGTTTACTTAAAACAAGTAAAGATTTGTTTTTCTAACTGGCCAACTCAATTTGGGATCTCAGTAATATTCCTAAAGACCCGCTGTCAGCTGCGTTGCAAAAGCATCCAGAAAAATTAGCGAACAATTTAATGGATGCATAAGGCAGAACAGAATTTACTTCCCTCATCAGTTTTCTTTCTGCACAGCTCTTTTAAAGTCATTTAATCAAGCAGATACGCCTGAACTTACACAACAGACCTTTCCACTTAGCTACTCTAAAGAGTAGAGGGCCATTTAACAGGTGTATGTTAGTTTATGATAAGGAATTAATAGCACGTGCACCCACTAAAACATTTTATCTTTCTAACAACTTTTTTAGTTCATTCACAACATGTGCAGAAATGGTAAGTCACAGCCTGGAGCCCAACCTAGGAGGAGTCAAAAGCACCATACGGATTTCCTTAAGGATATTTAAAAGCCAATGTGAAACTTCATTACCCTGTTTTCCAAAAAGCCAGAACATGCCTTGGTCTTACTATTATTAGAAACATTTCATTGACTGAGATAATCACATTTGGTTGCACAGCTCTTTTAAAATAATGCAATTAAAAATCTTCCTTCAACCTCACATGCATCATTAGGCCTTACCATAAAAGGTACAAGTGCAGTACTGCTAGTTCAATAGTTGTTATAACAACAGGTGAACTACATCTTCACAAGCTGAGATCATTAATTTGCAGTTAATGGCATATTCACCTACATAAAATATCTACAAGACAAGCTTACTTAGATTTTGCTTTCAGCTGCCAGTAATACAATTGTCTAGACACACCTTCAGTCTGTCTACATGATGGAAACACAGCTACCTTTTGAGAGGACAAATGTAGATGTTCCAGAATGGCATGTACAACTGGTAGCGCTCACACACCTGAGGTATTATGCACAACCGTAACACATCTGCCATCGTTTTTCTTTCCACTATATCAACCGACCAGCCCCCCAAAATGGTTACTTGAATATAAAGGGTGGTTCTATTAACTAAAATTATTTAAACAATGCTTTCCACAGTATCTGGCTGCTGAAAAATACAGCATCTAAAAAGGCAAAGCATCACTCATGCAGGATTTTACAAAATCATGAAAACACAAGCCTGTTAAAACACTAAATGATGGACTAAAATGTTCATCACATATCAACCCAAAATCTTCCCAGATACAGACAGATACTAAAAGTTCTTGTGAAAACCAGCTATTACTGGAAGATTAACACCTTATTTTTCAAGTTTAAAGGAAATTAACCCATCTTGCAGAATCATCAGAAATGTTTTGTGTTCTAGAAACAACACTGCAAATCTATACGTTCCAAGATGAAAACATGCCAGAAGCTTGTCCATACAAAAAGTTTTTCAAGAGTAACAGGCTGGGGGGAAAAAAAAAGAAAAAAAAATAAAATCATTAACTCTTATGTATCTGACCACTTTTGCAAACCAGATGACTAACTTCAACGAACTGAAAAGAGGTTAAGAAAGGTCCATACAGACACACGTACACCCTAAAACTCTTTTCCCTATTGATAGTGCTCCCACTGGTGCCTCATGCAGTACTGCTTCACAAACAACCTGTCCATTTACCTACCAACTTTCCACTTCTCTAAGGTCGCACTGACCCGAATCCTGCCTCCTTCAAAACTTCTGGAACAAATATATATGTACCCACCCAGCCACATACCTCACAAATCCTAAACAGTCTGGTTTTGTGAATACATACTGACATCCAGAATGCAGCATGGTTTGGGTAAGGAAGCAATTTTTTTTTCTTTCTCAACAGCAAAGACACAAGGGCATACAAGAGTAATATAACCAAATCTCAGAGAAATATGACTTCTATCACTGTGATGCAGAAAACCTTCTCCATCAAATAAGAAAACACCATTAACAAAACCATCACCTTTAGCAATGCTACTGACTAATTGCTGCCTGCCCTTCCAGCCCCAGCTGATCCACGTTTCTGCCAGCAAGGCCACCACCAAATCACTACTGGATCAACAGTACCAGGTAAATTGAGGAGACCACAGCCCCCAAAGCCAGCAATCTTGTCTTTGGAAGCAAGCTGTATTTAACACAGAAGTCCCAAAGCACATTTTGGAAAAAGAAGGCATCTGGGGGACCTGTACAGAAGCCTGTGTAAGACGATAAGACTCTGAACCTCAGCCAGCAAGTTTGATATGTTATAACGGAACCTACCCAGTGGGCTTTGGTGAGTTTACTCTGAGTACCCAGACAGGACCATTTTAAACAAGTAAAATCTAAAAAGCTCAACTCCTAATAAGCACAGAATAAGGACAACACAAACTTTCTAGGTATTGTGCCTGCCACCCTTGGATGGTTTGTACTATACAGCCACCGGCAATACTGTCATCCCTTGTGCCTCTCTCCTGTGCCACTCAAGATCCCACTTCCCTCCAACGTCCCTTTAACAGTCTTTAGTACTGTTTATGTTAGAGAACTGCACTATTTACTTGAAATATTAAAACCTGCTTCATGCTCTGTCTTACTGCAGGGAATAAGGTTCCACAGACTGTACACACATCTATTAAACAAGTGTATCTATTGATACTACTGGTACAAAACAATGTATTTTAAATAGAGTTAAGCTTCAAACGTGAACAGTGTTGTGAACTTTCAATCAGCTTTGGCATTATAAGGTACTCTGCTAATTTTAATAGAATTGAAATGTCTTTTTAGCCCTTGAAGGGAACAAAATCAAGCGTCTGTTTCATAGTGCACTTTGATCTATAGACCTTTTGAAAGTATCTGAGGTCAAGATAAGGCTCTGTTCTGCCCTGAACCTTAGAAAGCACAACACCTTGCCATGGCTGCCTTTAAAGCATCAGTATCCTCCCCAAAATCTCATGACAGAATGACTGAAACAGCAATGAAGAGCCTATCTGTATGGTCTGCCCCAAGCCTTAATGAATAAAGTAACTTCTACCACTTGGTAGCATACATCAGGATAATGTTCCTCATCATAAGGAAAGAATTGCAAATATGTAATTACTGGTTTATCCCTCCTGCGTACTACATACCTCCTGCCTACCTGTCTTCCAGAGATGTAGACAACCTAAGCAGAAGTGAAGTAAGTAGTCCTACAGTACCTTAAAAAAAAAAAAGAATAGGTGTTTCCCACTAAGGGTATTTCATAATCCAGTATTTTACCAAGGTTACTATCACTACTGTAGCACATTTACACTTGAATATATTCAGTTTGGAGCTGAGAAAAGTGTATTTCCTTTAGAAAAGAGCACCAAATGCAACCAGACTATTTATCAAACATTTGTGTCACAGGAAGAGAGACTATAAATCAAATACAGGGAAGTACAGATCTGCATTCCAGATGAAGGATAAGAGAGTCAAAAGCTTGTCACTTGCAAAGAGGGAAGAAAACTGAGAGTCAACAAAACAATAAAAAGAGAATGACATTCAGAAGTAAGAGACCATTCTCCTAAACAGTATTACAGTAATCCTTCCCCTCAAAACCATTACCCCAGCCCTACCAGACCAGTACTACAAAATGGGAAGGGCGGTACATTCCAGTTATAGGTACTTCCCACCCAAGACAACAGGTCAAGATGGGGGGGACTAACCAGCCCTACCCTCTCTGCCCTTCCCTCTGCCTGGATCACTTCCAAACCATTTTACCTCCAAGAGCAGGGCAATAGGAACAAACTCCACATTTGTCTGTCTGTGACCAGGACACAACAAAGACATGTTCACTCAGCACTTTTCAGCATGTGTACAACACCTGCATTACAGTTTCTCAAGTTTACGTTGTCTGCTGGGTTTTTCATTCCATGTTTTCAGCATTTTCTCCAATTAAGAAAGTATTACCAAGCATGAACACGGAGAAGTTACTGAAGACAATTCAGTAACTTTAAAACAAGCACTACACATATAAAATAAACTGCATAAATAATAAATATGCCATTTGTTTGGTCTTGGCTTAAAAAAAAAAAAAAGGAACAAAAAAAAAGGAACAAGAGATCCCTAATCCTGTGATCTGATGATTTGCTGCAGCTGGCAGATATATCCCTTTTGGATTCACAGTGTTTTGCTGGAGCTCTCTCTATGATCTAGTCTGTGAAACTCTTAGAGATAAAATAAAGCAAGGAGTTATGGACAAGGTGTCGTCCAGCTGGTTTGAGCTTCATCTTTAGATCTTGCAGAGAATTATTGTGCTGTTATTGTGCAGGTACACTGTGCAGGCCAATGACACTAAACAATGTCGTTCTTCTATCTTAGTGTCCTACAGTAAACTAGGGAATACTAGGACAACATTGTGGGGGAAGGAGGAGGAGGGAATCTTCAGAGGTTACACAGTTTATCACCTTCTCTTCAGATTTAAAAGACTTTAGCTCTATCCTCTCCCATCAGACATCTTTGAAAATAAACTAAGCAAAGCCTCCCTCCACCAATTTATACAGTGATCTTACTGTAAAGTAATCCTAAGATGTCTCAAAAAATATCAGAAAAATGAGTTTGTTATCAGTGTACTGGAATTCATTATGCAGCTACTCATACCCCCAACTGAAGTATTTTTTTTTTTTTTAGCTGTAAATCGAAAGAGATTAGCATATTAGCATTCTCCAGCCTATCTCTACAATCTGTTTTGGTTATTCTTATGGGTTGAAAGCCTGTCCCTGCACCTCGTGCCTAACCTAAATACATTCTGCTGCAATTTCAACCCGTAACTACTTGTTTTATTCATGATGGGTATGGCAAGCTGACTAACCTCTCTTCGCAGATACCTTTTGCGACATCTTTTCTCCAAACCAGGACTTCAGCATTCCCTGACTGAAAGGCAACCTTAGCTGGTGGCAGGTTTTTGTTTTTGGTTTTTTTTT
>VZRU01000925.1:0-18667 GCA_013398155.1 Pedionomus torquatus
AAGTTGTGGAAGCCCCATCACTGGAAGTGTTTAAGACCAGGCTGGATGGACCTTTGAGCAACCTGCTCTAGTGGGAGGTGTCCCCAACCAATGCAGGGGGTTTGGAACTCAATGATCTTCGAGGTCCTTTCCAACTCTAATCATTCTGTGATTCAATGATTCTATGATTAGTAATGAGAAACGGCATCGCACAGAAGTCATCAGTGCTGTCTGTGGTGTTTCGGCTTTCAGCCCGTGTCTCGCAAAGATGCAGTGCCCATTTGCTCAGTGTGTTGTGTGTGGCTGGCGGCAGCACTTGAAATCAAGTGATTTTTGCCAGGCAATACCTAACTGCCAGCGCTGAGTTCTTAGAAGTATTAGACATTTGTACTTTTGTTTCCTTTTCAAAATGTTTTGCAGAGTTCAAGCTTGGTCCAGGTTTCAGAGTTGATGTGAAAGCTCCTTTCCATGACACGGGCAGCTCTGCAAAGCCTTAAAGCTGCAGAAGTATGTGTGGCAGCTGCTGGGAGCAGATCTGTGTGTGTGTACTTTTGACATAAAGCTGTTTATCTTCTCGGAAGGTGAGATTTTGGTGTAGTAGGTGTGACCCAAATATGTGTTGGCTTCTGTCACTCTTTCCTGAAAGAAACACTTAGGAATTTAGGGGATGAAGAAGTACTTGAATTCTAGTTTTCTGCAACATATGTGTTAAAAAAATAAAGACCGTCCAATTCATAACTGATGAGGGGTGTAACAGTAAATATTGTTATGCCTGGGAATAGGATCTAATTTAGAAATAATGCTGAAGCTAATAAACAATATTTGTATATGCTTATAACAAAATTATTATATTAAAGGGTTATATGTGCATGTATTTATCAGTCAAGTCTTCATCATAGAATTGTCATAGAATGGTTAGAGTTGGAAGGGACCTTAGTGGGCAGGGACACCTCCCACTACAGCAGGTTGCTCAAAGCCCCATCCAGCCTGGCCTTGAACGCTTCCAGGGATGGGGCATCCACAACTTCTCTGAGAAACCTGTTCCACTGCCTCAGTACTCTCACAGTAAAGAATTTCTTCCTAACATCCAATCTAAATCTCCCCTCTAGTTTAAAACCATTACCCTTTGTCCTATCACTACGTTTCCTGACAAAGAGTCCCTCTCCAGGTCTCCTGTAGGTTCCCTTCAGATGCTGGAAGTCTGTCTCCTTGGAACAGCCCCAGCTCTCTCGGCCTGTCTTCATGAGCTTGGTAACTTAGTGCTTCAGGGAATCGTCGTAAGTGTTCTGGATTTTGTTTAATAAGCAGAAGTGTGCAGAAGTTTCTGTGAATTTTAGCTGTGAAATTGGCTTGACTAAGAATTTCTGTTAGAAGTAGCTAGTTAACTGCAGAATCAAAAGTAAGTATCACTGTAATAGAATATGGCAAATAGCTAATTTTTGAGTTAATGTGATCAGTTAATAAAGCAAAAAAACCTGTAAAATACTGATGAAAAATAGAAAACTCAAATAAGGGGCTGCTAATTTAAAGGATGACTTTTGCATAGTGAGTAGATTTGGTAATAATTGGCTTGTAACTTTATATTGCATTTAATCTGGACAATTTTTTTTCTTTATAATTCCTTTGACCTTCTCATGAGCTCCTCTTTTCTATAACTGGTAAGCAAACCCAACAAACAGCTTCAGAATATTATAGAGTCATCACTAAAAGCCAGTCTTTTAATCAGACATGTGCTACCTCCCTTGCATAAATAAGCAAAGCAATTACCACAGTTTATATCAGAATTCAGGGTTTGTGCTTCTCCGCTCCTGAGAGCTCTTTGAAATTGTATCAGAGAGACCTAGTGTTTCTTTCCAAGGCACTGAGAATCTCTTTCCTATCAAAATTATGTTCTTTAAAAATTTCAGCTGTTTTTATTTGATCTTCCATGTATTTTTCTTTTCTCTGTGTTGATCCTGATTACACTAGCTGACCACAGCACACATTGTTCAGTGCCTGGCCATCTTTAGTCAGATTAGCTCAGCGTCATTCAAACGCTGGTTCTAACCATCTGTTCAGACAACCCAAGCATGTAGGTGTCCTTGCCACGTGCTGATATAAAGAGTAAAAAACAGGAAGGTATATTGATGAAGCAGTTCATTAAATCAGTCCAGAAGTGATACAGTAGGGAGGTCTCCAAATTGCCAAGCTCTATTTCAATACAAAATTTATTTTCATAGAATCATAGAATGTTTAGAGTTGGAAGGGACCTCGAAGATCATTGATGCATATATTAATATATAATAACTCCAAGACCTAAGATGTAGTATCACGGTGCATTCAATAATTACCTGGTTTTGAGAACAAACCCCCAAAATCCCCCAGACCACCCACACAGCATTTCACAGTTTGTTATCTGGGGGACTGGGGACTTTGTTAGGTGTTTTATCTTGTGTATTAATATACAGCATGTAGGCACCTCAAGAGGACCTAGACCTTTTTTTTTTTTTGTCTCCCCAGTGAATTTGTTTCACGTGAAGTCTTGCCATATGATTTGATATCTGGACAAGAGTCTTCTTTATTCTGGTTGTACATGCATGGAACATAGTTGACTGATGGATGTATAACTAGTAAGTATGCAAAAAAAGATTAGGCACTTTTTACATAGTACTGCAAAATAATACTAAAAAACCTGAAAAGCAAAGCAAAACCATACTTGTAAAATGGATATGTACTAGGTCAGATAATATCCTGGTTATATAAAGGAAATTAAAGAACCTAAGCAATTAAAAGATTTATGTTCTCTATGCGTATTATAAACATGCATTTTAGATATTTTTATTAGATAATATATTTCTGTTCTTAGCAGCTCTTACCCAGCAGTAGAGCAGGGCCTCAGCACTGTTTGTTGTGCTGGGTTTTTTTGGAGGCTCACCACATTTACTTAGGTTGCACTGGCAAAAGAAGTTGCAATGCTTATTATTTATCATCATTAAATGGTTTTCTTAATCTTGTGTCCAAAGCTGAGATGCATGTAGTGCTTAAGCTTACAGTTTTATAGTTCTGTTAATGCACGTGAATCATGGGGCACAGAAGAGTTCACAGTGTACAATTTCATTTCGTCTCAACAATTAAAGATAAGTTGGAAGTTTGTTATGTTCCCTTTTTATCTGTTCATTTTTGGTAAAGGTAGTAACTAACATAGCATGCTTGTGATGTAAGTTATTAGGTAGTGATGTTCTTGATGTTACTCTTGGGTTATTCTGCTTTTGCGTCACTGCTTTTTGTGGTGCTGTGCTTCCTGCTTCTTTGGCCAACTTCAGGTTACTAAATCTAGTTGAACAAGTACTATAATTGTCACTGAATCTGTAAATCTTTGCAAATCATATTGGCTTCAGAGAGAGAGATTAGTGTTGAGTGATGTAGTACAGCAGGATCTACAACTAGTTGAAGGCTGAACCTTCTCAGTTTTATTTTAATTTATGGAAATATGTTACCAGATTTTGCTTGAGATTACGTTGCTAAATAATTTATTTTCTTAATGAGAGTTGTTGAACCAATGAGGACACAGATGGTCTTATTATACTGTCCAGACCTCGTGTTACATTTGACGAGATTTTAGAGAAGTCATGTGTAATACTTTCCTGTGGATTGAGTCTGCTTATGTTACAGTTGTACAAGGTCAGACCTTATTTTATCTAGCAACTGTGTATTTAATTTTAGAAGTATCACAGGACACATCAGCTTGCAGGGCACCATTCCTGGCTGTTCAAAATACAGGCCCCAGAGTAACAGTGGCAAGATAATGGGTTGAAAAGGTGAGAATATGTTACGCTCGCCAATTAGACTAACAGTGAAATAGTTTAAAACTGTAACATTTAATAGATCGAGTCCAAATTTAGATTGCTGTTAATTATTTTATTGCTATGAATAACCTCTTTGCATGCCTAAGGGACTTCTATTTATAGAGAGTAAAGCTGGGATTGTCTAGTTTATTTTAAGGATAAGAAATTAGAATAACATTAACACTCACATAACATTAACTTTATACCTATGTGTTTGAGAGAGTGATGAAGGCTTGATACACTTTCCAAGGAAAGATGCAACTTCCATGATTAGCAAATACTTTGGTTTTTTTTTTTTTGTTTTCCATAAAAACCCAGTAACTTAATTTAAGAGAGCAAAACTTTTTATTTTTTTTTATTAATGGAAAACAGCAAGAAATAGTATCTTTATTTTTTCAGGCATAAATGAAAAAAAAAAGTTAGAAAAATATCAGACTATACCAAATGTTATTTAAGGAAAAGATTCTTTGTAATACAAAGAGTAAATCTCGTTTAGAGGAAGCATTCGCAATCATTTCTAGTGATCTAGTGCCTCCTTCTGTAATTGTGAACCTTCCATTCTTGAACAGAAAATTTTGCTGCTGAGCTTTTTGTCCTTTTCATTGCCACATCACGTAATGTAGCAGGGACATCTCTGCTGCTGCTTGGTGTACCAGCTGTGCTGTTATATTCTGCTGTGATCCCAGTGGAACATCCATGCTTCAGTTGGACCTTGTCACCTCGGCACAGTGTATTACCAGCGGTGATATAGCAAATCAGGCTCTCAAAGCATGTATAGACCCCTGGCAATGTATCCTGCACTTGTGCTGTGGTGAGCTGTTCGCCTTATACTTACTCTGCCATGTCACAGTCATTTGCTACCTTACCAACTTTCTCATTTTGTAATATATTATGATTTTTTTGTGGGTTAAAATAATCTAAAAACCGTACACACAACAATTCTGAAATACTTCTCATCTAAGACCTTTCTGGTTAAGTCTGCAGGCATGCAGAGCTATATATTGCCTGTGGCATAATCAGTTCTGGGGAATACAGCAAAGCAGGAGGAGATAGCTGACCAAACAGGTATGGATGTTGTATGACCAGAAAAAAGTAAAAAGTTTCTATGACAACCTGTAAACTGATTTTTTCCTCTAATCTTTTGGAGATAAAGGGGAGATAGAAAGACAATACATATTTTTTCCAAGAATAAAATTATTTTCTTACTAAATTATTAATTTCTTATTAAGTTACTGCAGGATGCTCTGTGCTCTTAATTCTGCTTGAAATCAGTGATGTTGGAGGGTGTTGATAAACTCAAAGGACTAAACCATACGTGGACATCTTCATTTAGATACTATAATATACTAAAACAGCCTGTTTTCAGAGACTTGTGAGGGTGTAACCTTATATGACTTATATGTCTTCAGGATTCTTTTTGGTTCAAGTTCTGTGGTAAATATGATGTAGTATAATGATTTTCAGTCTCGATTCTCTTCACAACAGCAACTTCAGTAGGGCTTGTAGGGTGTGAAGGTCGATCCATGTGGATCTGATAAGGTGATCATGGTTCATTAAAAGATGCTTCAAAAATTTCAGCAATGGCGTGAAGTCTTCAAATAGAGGGTTTTTAAAAGAAAAGGTATGAAGAAAGGGAAGGTAGCTTCTGTTTGCCTTTAAGATGTTATGGAGGAAGCGAGATTGTGAATAATACACATTTTTCTTTAAGTTATCCTATATAAATTAACTGTTTAGTCTCGTTAGGAGCATCTCCCAGCTACCAGCAAAATGTTAGTTCATTCTAAAGTGTACTTTCCTTTTAGCTGGTGGCAGGAGGAGGCTGTACATATGTTTATTGATATACAATTCTAAAACTGCTGCTCCAAAAGAGATTTTATCTTTACTGCCTAAAATGTTTCTAAGTTTTCAGAAGATTCTATATTTGTGGGTTAAATAGTGGAAGTTTTAAGGTGCCATCAAAATTAGAAAAATGTCTGCCAAAATGTGAAGATAAATGCACAGAACTTCAACTTGGAATTCTCCTGCCTGGCAGCAAAGTGCATTGCTAACAAGAGATGAAGAAGAGGGGCTTGTTCTCATGGCCTTAGTGATGATGAAAATTTTACATTCTGGTTAATAAGAAACCTCTGGCAGCATTTAGTAACAAAAAAGGTCATCCATTTTGTTTTGTGTAGATTTTTGAATTTGCTATGTTTTGTAGTATGCCTTGGAAGTTTGATGTGGGATACCTAGATACATTCCTTTCTGCATAAAGCAAACTACACGTAACACACTACCCCCACCACCTCACCAGCCACCACCACCACTTACTAATTTCTTATTGCTGCGACAAACTTGATAGGTTTTCATAAGCTTGTTTTGATCATAAAGACTTTCAGAACATTGTTATAATTGTTTTTTAGAGTTATGGTGAAGTTGGTATTGTCCGTCTTGTCCAACAGGACTCCAGTCAGTCAGTGTTCTTGGTAATTTCAGAAATCTTTTTTGCCTGAGAAGTTCTACCTAAACTTCAGTATGTCAGAACATAGCTTTGAGAACTTCTAAGATGTGCAACAGATATAACATTAAGTAGTGTGTGAAAGATTTTTGGTACGCGTGTCTGCATTGTGCTGACCAGTTCTTCAGTCTAACTTAATGTGTTAAATCTTCTTCGGGACTGTTAAGCCTTGGTCAGAGACACAAAATGAAAGAACAGAGAACCCTTCAGAAAAGTATTGTCTTTTATGAACAACATAAAGGTTTATTCTTCATGAATATATTTTAATTATTATTTATGGAAGTTTTTTTGCAGTTAGAAGTGGCAGTCAAAACCAAAGTTCTGTATTCTTTCCTTCAAAGAAAATGGGACTAAAGTGGAGATTTTTTTCCACTTTCCTTCAGATTGCCTGTCCTTGCAGTTAAAAACCTGGTCCGTGCTTCCAGTACATATTGAGGGAGGTGGGAAACTACATTATGTGTGAATCTGAATCCAGGAGACCTTTGGCTTCTGAGTCATTCTGACTCTAAGCCATTACTAATTTAATTTGAGTTTGCAAGCTTTATCATAATACACTAAGTAGTAAAGTGTGGATGGGGTTATAATATTGGCTATGGTACTTTGATTGACACTATTTATGGGAATAATGCAGAAAATAGTCTAAAAAGAAATCTCATTAACACTTTTCCCTTGAAGATAATTTTTAGAAAATGACATCCAAATAATTTCTACATTGTTCCTTCTCTATTTGCAAAATCACTAGGGTACCCACAACAAGCATTCCCTGAAAAACATACAACAGATGCCTAGGATAATTGTTTAATGTTGTGCAAAACTTTGACAATTATAAGTGTTCTGTGTGGTAGATACAGTACATTAGTGCATGAACTGTGAGAGCAGTAGTTTAAAACTTAAAAAAAAAACCCTAATTCAACATCTGGTGTCCCCCCAGTCTGATTAAAGGACAAATGTTTAAAGCTACTAAGATCGAATCAGAGAGGCTTTGGCAAAACCCAAAGCCCACTTGTAAAACCCTGAGTAGGTACAGCTGGGCTCATATTAACAAGTTTTTGTTGCTTATATATCTTTTACAATATATAAATGCTTCATTTTACACTTCAGGACCTATAGGAAGATGTTGTAAAGAGCAACATTCCTGACCTGAGCTATAGTTATAATTTACTAGCAAGACATTCAGTTGGTGTGACATCACTAGCAAAAAGCATAGGGGTCATAATCCATGGTTAAATTTGGTGATATGAGCAGACTGAATTTAAGCTGGTGACTATAGTTAAAGGGTGTGACATGCTCTGTTGCTAATCCACTGAGCCTTCCAGCTACTCTCGCACCTTGAAAATAATAGCTGGCATGGCTTGACCATCACCCGGGCTTGTGTACTGTACCCCTGTGAATGTCCATTAAACTTCATGACTGCAGAAGTGTGAAGACTCCAAAGACCTTAGTCTACTTTGATAGATCATGCCTTGGCATTGTAAAAATACAGCAAGATTTGCAAGTGTTTGTGGGGTTTATTTTAAAATATATTAATGGTCATTAGAAGTCATAATGACAGAAACTATTGTAATGGTTTGTTGTATGTTGTACCTGTCCATGAAGTCCAAAAAACTTGTACATTATTAACATCAACATAAAGTAGGTTTTGCATTTGGTATCATCTCAAATCCCTTATTTCAGAAGACATCCCCATCCAGTTCCAGAAGAGGAGAGGTGAATATGGGTTACAACTGAAAGCTTTTTATGGAATCACAGAATGGTTTGGGTTGGAAGAGAACTTAAAGGTCATCTAGTCCAACCCCCCTGCAGTGAGCAGGGACACCTTCAACTAGATCAGGTTGCTCAGAGCCCTGTCCAACCTGACCTTGCATGTTTCCAGGGACTGGGCATCTACCACCTCTCTGGACAACCCATGCGAGTGTTCCACCATTGTCATTGTGAAAAATGAAATCGTCTTCCTTAAATATAGTCTAAATCTTCCATCTTTCAGTTTAAAACCATCACCCCTTGTTCTGTTGCTACAGGCCCTACTGAAAAGTCTGTCCTCATCTTTCCTATCATTCCCTTTAACCACTGAAAGATAGTAAAATTCTGAATTCAGAACTGGATTATGTGTCATCACCTAAACTGACACACCACGGGTTTTTGCACACTGAAATCCTGTGTCCAAACGACACTGGTTGGTGGATCCATCTTGTTTCTGCTGCCAATGCCACCCAGGGTGAAGGAAGAGGGGGAAAAAAATGCTCTTTTCCCATGCAAAAGAATCAAGTTAGTTCAGAGTTTCTCTGACAATTTGATGTTTGTGTAAATTCAATACAATGTGTGATTACCCTTAGAACTGATGGTGCATTTCATTCTGAACTGCACACCGTTTCTGTAAATAATTCTCAAACAATTTGAGAAACAATTGTGTTTCTGTTCTACTTCTATAATTTTTAAATGTGTGTGTGTTTATGTTCATGAATTCCTTGTAAATGCCTGTGTTTGGTAGGAATCCCTCATGTGGTGATAACTTAAGTATTTATGCTTGTATGGGAATCATATATTTACTGATGTGATGATCACAGCTTTCTAAGGAGGAGAACTTTCTTTTTATGGTTCACGAGTTGTCCAGTATTTGTCTGTAGATGGCAAATGTAGTATATGAACAATAAAAAAAGAGCTCTTCATAGAATCATAGAATGTTTAGAGTTGGAAGGGACCTTGAAGATCATCGAGTTCCAACCACCCTGCCATGGGCAGGGACACCTCCCACTAGACCAGGTTGCTCAAAGTCCCATCCAGGCTGGCCTTGAGCACTTCCAAGGATGGGGCATCCACACCTTCTCTGAGAGAGAATTTTCCTAAATAGCATATCTAGTACTAATGTTTTAAGGGTTGTTTTTTTCTATATCACTAATTTTAAATAGGAATTCTATCATTTTAAAATATGAATAAATTCACTAAAATGTTATTAAATTAAATTTATGGAAACGCTCCATTTTATTATTAAAAAAACCTTAAGTGAGAGACGATCCTTAGCAGTATGTTTTTGTGTGTATTTCAAAATAGCTCATCATAAAAAATGATGGATGAAAGGGAAGATTTGGTTGAAGATCTACTCACTGAGTATGCCATACAGCTCAGCATTCAAGAATCAAATGGGGCCAAACCACCAGTGTGTTCCAGCTATGACAGGTACTATCAATTCACTGTGTGCTAGATACTTTGCCATACTTTAACAATGCTTTGAGGCATTGATATTTAGTGCCTTGTGTCATGCTTAAAACAGTTTGTAGTTTGACTGTTACACCTCTTTCTCAGTAAAGCACTGTCTGAAGCAATGACTGAAAAGAGTAAACAAAATACAAATGTTGATCTTGCTTTTCTCAAACATTTCTGAATCTGAAGGGCTTATTTCTGTAGCGTGGGGCAAATACAGACTTTTAGTTTGGGTCAGAATTCATTACCAAATTAGGAATTTTATCAGGTCAGCAGACAGCAGGAATTGTGCCAAACTTGAGAACTAACTTTGGGTATGCCAAATGTCCACAGAAGAGGTGTAACTTAGGGGGTCACAAGGCTAATCAAGATTGTAGCTGATGTATTCAAAGGAGAGTTGGCTGAGACGAAAACCTAAAGGAAAATATTGAGTAAATAATATAATGCATTGAGTTTTTGTTTATATTTCTTTTATTTTCTTCTCTGTTTTGGATAGTTTTGTACCACCTAGTGAGGAAAATAGGAAAATTGTCACATCCATAAAGCAAGGTAAAAACCCAAGAATAAAATCATCCCTTTGCAAAACTGACCTTTCCATATATTATTTTCCCAACTGCATCTCCGTTATTTATTGGATTTTTTAAGGTCATGTATTTGAGCTCCAAGAACTTGTGAAACAGAAGTATGCTTTGGATGAAGCTGATGAAAGAGGGTGGTTTCCACTGCATGAGGCTGCAGCTCAGCCAATTCAGCAAATACTTGAAATCATTTTAGATGGTGAGTAAGGTAAAAATATCCCACAAGATAAGGGGAGCAGCAAAGAAACACAGAGCAATAAGCAGCCATCCACAATAATATTTTCTTTTTGGGGAAAATGGCATCAGTTTACACAGACAAAGACGTTGGACCATTTTTAATGTTTTGTTCAGAAACACACAGAGCGAAAATTACTGTGCACTATTCAGTGTGTTTGGGAGTACTAGTTAGGTTAACTTAAGCAATGACAAGTAATTTTCATCAAGACTTAGCATTTAAGGCTTTCTGGGATATGTGTATATGTTAGCAGCCTTGTGCTTTAATTTTCTTTTATCTTTTCTCACTTTCTTACCTCTAGCATCTTATAAAGCAATGTGGGAATACAAAACATGTGATGGAGAAACACCATTAACTTTGGCAGCAAAAGCTGGCTTTGTGGAAAACGTACGAACCTTATTGGAAAAGGGTGTTTGGCCCAATACTACAAATGACAAAGGAGAAACTCCACTTCTTATCGGTATTTGCCTCCCCTTTCTGGGTTTAAATAAAGTGAATGTCAGCACTTCCCCTCCGCTAAGTGCTCATGTGAATGCTCCTCTTGGCTTGTGTGATTTAGATGCTGGTCATCTTTGTAGATGAAACTAAATGCCCAGCACTCGGTGAAATGTACCCAGTGTTCAGTTCAACGCTTGTGATCCTTTAGGTGATCACTGAGTTGCTCCTGATGCTGCGTGTGATTGCTGTGACGCTCCTGAGAAAATGGGATCTATTTTTTTGTTCAAGGCACTTTCTTGGTGTCTTCAGATGCTGAAAGACCTCTAGCAACCTGGTTCTATTTGACCACCTTAAGGAAAAAGTCTGGTTCAAGAATAAGCTGTTGCCTTAACTCGAATGTACTTTCTTTCTGGAGGGCTGGAGGTTATTGGAGATATTTAGTTTTATAAGATGATTTCTTTGGGACTAGACAGGTATTTTCAGTTTCAGTCTTCTATCTCATTTCCTTCTCGTCTTGCACTGAAAATGAGCTCTGACTGCATTTCTAAGTAATATCCCAATCTAAAGGAAGAAGATTCCTTTGGAAGATCTTATCCTATTTATAGACTTAAATGAGCTTTACTGTACATGAGCAATTTAGTTGTATCAGCTTTTAATTTCTGTTGAATATCAAAACATCTCCACTCTGAAGAAAATGAAATTTAATTAATACAGTGTAAGAAAATAAAATATATAACACAATTACCAATATTAAAATATGCATAAGATGTGATTACTGTATTAACAGTTTAAGGCCTTGAGGTATTTCTAGAGGGTTCCTCTGCAATGTCTTGCTTTGTGTTGTTTTAGCAATTTTGAATAATTGTAAGACTGTGAAACTTTTAAGCTATTTTTAGCCTTTGTTTTTAGTGAATCCTGCAAAGAGTAACTAGAACTTAAGAAAAGAGTCTTTCCCCCTTATAATGACAATTTGGTTTCCTAAATACCTCTCTATATAAACTCATGATAATGAGGTTTGTCAGCAATGTATTGTTTATATGATGTTTTCTGTGGTTTTGTGTCACTTGGCACTGAAAATGTGGGTATAAATATTGTTGTGCATCATACATTTCAGTCTTAGTCTAGTGAAACCAAGGTTCAGGTGCTTAACTATAGATGATGCTCATGATTTCAAAGCAATTGTGCATAATTATGAAGACTTTTGCCTCTTAAAAACCTTATACTTGTATAACGAGACATTCACAAAAGTTAAGTTTGCTCACCCTATGATGCTAATCTCCCTCAGGTGCCCGACCAGTCACTGGAGAGACCTACCATTCCTAAGGGTAGTTCAGAAGTAAAATTAGTCTCTAATTCAGGATAACTCTTCTCTATGTAAATAATTTAAATTCATGAATATTTCAAACCCTGAACATCAAAAGAACAGAATGTGGCCTTTAAGTATGACAGATGTCAACTGTACTTTGGCTGACAACAGCCACTGAGCACATTCTAGGATTATAGTTACTAGGTGACAAAGTCACAAGTGGAATTTTCTGGGGACACAGTTATGTTTGCACCAAATTTAGAAATAAGAACCATATTGAATAATATGTTGGTTTTATTGTTGCTTTTCCTTATGATACAACTGCATCTTCTCAGAGTCGAAGTGATGCTGTTTTTGCCCTCCATGCTCCAAGGTTACATATTTTCCAGCTTATGTTGGTTTACCTTGATTTCCCAAGCAGCTTTTTTTTATTACCATTTGTTTACTAGTAAAATGGATTCCCAGATTTCTAGGTCTGGTAATCTTTTTAATTTTCTCATATCAGTGCTCAAGGAAAAGCTGTTCTAAACCTACTAGATATCTTTAACTTTCAAGACAACATAGCTGAAAATGTATTTGCATAATTTTCTTCCTTTTTAAAAATATTTTCAAGCTATAAGAACGGGCTCCTTTGAAATGGCAGCCACACTGATCAAACACAACTGTAGTATCCACCAGCCATGTGTAAAACGTTGGTCAGCAATGCATGAAGCTGCAAAGCAGGGACGCAAAGACATCGTTGCTCTTCTTCTGAAGAATGGTGGAAATGTGAACCTTAAGGATGGATATGGAGTGACACCATTGGGTGTTGCTGCTGAATATGGTCACTGTGATGTGCTGGAGCATCTTATTCATAAAGGTATGTAGTTAGGTAAAAGGGAAATACACCTCTTCACTGGCATACATCTTGCTTGGTTATTGAGGTGGCTTAAAGGATTATCATGGTAGAGGAAAGAAAGAAGATTTGATTTTTTGGAAGGAAGAAAAGCATCTGTGAGTGTTCCTGCTAGACTGGAGGAGTGCTTTTATGTTTCCCTAAAGCATGTGAGAGGAGTGGCAAAGTTTATACCAATCCATTTCACTCAAGGAAAGTCCTTCTTAACCGTCTTTATTTCTCTTTACTCCCTTCCTTTCTCTCCTCTCTTTCTCCTTTCTTTCCTTCCTCCCTCCTTTGTATATCAGTATTAATTAACGAAATGAAGTATTTTCAAAATATGCAAGAATTTTGAAAGTTCTCGGGTATAACACAGTCGAAGCAGACCCCGCTCAGATGAGCATTTGAAGTTGTATCTCTACAGCTTGTTTTGTCTTTGAGTTTTAAATTTGCCACAGGAAATCCTTCTTGTTTTACTAAAGTTTTAACTTAAGTGCATCTGAAAATGAAGAGGAAAGTCCTCTGGGCTTGTTTTTGGGATGATCTGCAAATGATTTTGGATATAATTATAAACTTTATCCTCCTTCAAGGTGGAGATGTCCAGGCATTAGCAGATGATGGTGCATCGATACTATTTGAAGCAGCCGGAGGAGGTAACCCAGACTGCATAGGCCTTCTTTTGGAGTATGGAGGAAGTGGCAATGTGCCTAGCAAGGCAGGGCTGCTTCCCATACACAAAGCAGCTTATGAGGGGCATTACCTGTGAGTATGAGCTCAGACTTTACATTTTCTTTAAGACACATTGTAGTACCAGGTCACATTGAAGAAGGCTGTGGTAAACTTGCAAACGTATAGATCACTTATATTTCAGAAGTGCCCGTGTTACATTAGTTTGAATTAACTTTTCAGGGTTTTTTTGGCATAAACAAAATACGTTCCTTAAAACAAAGTGAAAACCACCGAAACAACTTAAACACAAGGTCCTATTTGACAGTACTCCAAACTGGTGTTTCTGTGTTTGCATCTTCTTCTGTAAAGTGTCTAGCTGGTAATTTAGCATATAGCTGGATGAGAGTCATTTTCTTCATGCAGAGAAGTGCTACATAACTGGTTTTGTTCACTGTTTTTTTAGGGCCCTGAAGTATCTCATTCCAGTCACATCCCAAACTGCAATCCAGAAAAGCGGGTTAAGCCCTGTTCACTCAGCAGCAGATGGCCAGAACTCGCAGTGTCTAGAGCTCCTCATTGAAAATGGGTTTGATGTCAATACTCTCCTGGCTGAACACATTTCGAATAGTTACGATGACGAAAGGAAAACTGCACTTTATTTTGCTGTTTCTAACAATGACATTCTGTGCACGGAAATATTGCTCAAAGCAGGGGCAAATCCAAACAAGGATCCTTTAAACTGTCTTCTCGTGGCAGTGAGAGCTGGCAACCATGAAATTGTCAGGCTGCTCCTGTCCTATGGAGCAAATGTCAATTGCTACTTTATGTTGGTTAATGATACGCATTTCCCCAGTGCCATTCAGTACGCTTTGAATGATGAGGTGATGCTGAGGCTGCTGCTCAATCATGGATATAACGTGAAGATGTGTTTTGACTGTATGCATCAAGATATCTTTGGAAACTCTTTTGTGTGGTCAACTCCGGAGGAAGAGATTCTCCCTGGTTGGACTTCTTCTGTAATAAAGGATAATCCAGTAAGTACATACTTTCCTTCCTTGTCTTCATTTTGCTTTTTTTCATTAGCCACCTTTAAACACTCCAGATTATTGTGCAGGATTAAGATTAATATTCTGGAAAAATGCTTTTTTAAAACACCCTAAAAATAAACCAGCCATTTTTCATTTTCTACTCTGAGAGACAATTGTGTGCAAAGAGTGGTTTGAGACTGGAGTTTGTACGTTAGAGATTTAGGAAGGAAGTTTTAAGAAATGATGAAGCAGGGTTCTGGAATGTCTGTTCCTGTCCTTAACAAATAGAGTAGATGTGTTTCTAAAGAGATACTGATGTTGAACTAAACCGAGCTGCAAATTACAGCAGTGTTACAATAATTACTAACCATCAAGATTGTCCAGATGAATTAAGGGATTATAAAGGTTAAGTGTGGAAGAAAATGGCTTTTAAAGTAACCTACCTAGGCATTAATTTATGACTGTTACAAATCAATGCTAAAACTTTAAATTATCTTGTGTAATTGCTTTAAAATTTTGCCATTCCTGTGCACAGGTTTTGAAATTATGACTTCATGTATTTTCCCTTTCAGTTTTGTGACTTTATTGCTGTTCCTTGGTTGAAACACTTAGCAGGAAAAGTGGTTCGTGTTTTTATAGATTACATGGATTATGTTCCTCTATGCACAAAAATTAAGTTTGTCTTAGAAACACAGAAAGAATGGACAGAGATACGCCAGATATTGGGTAAATATCTAACTTTCAGTTAATGATGTTATGATTTATTATAGGAGACTTCATTTGCTTCCATCAGGTCACATTCTAGCATTCCAGGAGTGTACTAGCTGAGAACTAGGGCGTGCTTGTCATCCAGTCCTCACACTGGGACAGACCTTTACCTATTGCTCCTGGTTGTAAAGTAGTTGATCAGATTGGAATATGGCATATGTGCATCTGGTATATCACTGTTGTGTAGGAAGCCTTTTCAGTTAAGCAAGACCACTGAGGTACTTCTCAAACTCCTTATTAACTCAAGTGATTGCACAGCTATGAGGCACAACTTTTTTATTGAGGAATATTGCTCAAATTTCTGTCCTTTTTGTTCCCTTGATCTCTCAAGTCTACTAATAATTCAAGAATTATCGTAAGTGCATGTTTGAGATCCTGTTTTGTTCAAGGTGGAAGGTGATGACAATGAGTGCACCATCACAATCTGTGTACCATCATTTCCTAACTCTGATTTACATGATATACATCTTAAATTGTGATTACTAATACCTTAATTGTATATGGTTTCTTATGTATACTTTACTTTCGAAGTTCTGCACATTAGCCTGGACCTTCTACCACTGGTGGCATCAGCAATAGGTATCATCCACCTCAACTTAAAGGAAATCTGTTGGGGAATGTATTAAATGTTCTCTTTGCATTAATTGATTTTATTTGATTTTTTTTTTTATTTAATTTTTAAATAGAATGTGATTCAATATCACTTGCTAAAGGGCAAAATATTTATGTTTAAAACTGGTACCCAGCGTATTTAATTTTGCTTTAGTATTTTACACTAGAACTCAGAGGAGGTCCTTTTTTTTAGTGTCAGAGGAGCATCAAAATAATTCAATAGCTTTAACTACTAATACCTAAAGTACCTTGAAAAGTTTTGTTATATTCATAAAGGCTAAATGAAACTGAGCTCTTTCACTGATGTAAATTCTGATAAGAAGTATTTGTTTAGAGGACTCAGCAAGCCCAGGGATGGTAAGGTCTGGTCCTGGTGCCTTATTGATACAGCAGAAATAAAAGGTGCCACAGCTGGCCTCGGTGTGCAGTTACTAAGGTGTGCACCTGAGGAAAGAGAGATCATTCATCAGTCACCATTGAATATGCTAAATAAGGTCCTTGCTTAGGTGTTCAGATAGGTGCTTTGTAGACGGAGTATGGTGTGCATGTGTCCAAAAGTAAGACAAAAAAAGGCAGATACCTTGTGAAAGAAGTTTAATTAATATCAGCAGCATGTAGCTTCACAATTTTTAAGTGAAAAGATGGTATTTTATTTGGAAGTGGCAAAATAATAATGCCCCAAGGTAATAGATTTTCATATTAATTTTATTAGAGCTAGTTTGGGGATTATGAAGTGGCTCACAATCATTAATAATGGCATTGATTTTTCCACCATTTCTTTCTCACTATTATTTTTAGATAATCCTCGCCCATTGAAACATCTGTGTCGTCTGAAAATACGTAAACTCTTGGGGTTAAGGAGACTCCAGAAACTGTCATCCATGAAGAAGTTTCCACTTCCACCAGTTCTGAAGAACTATATCCTATATAAAGAATATGATCTGTATGGACAAGGGATACATTCAGAGTAGTGTTTTTTTTAAAGTGCATGCAGTCTTTAATTTAAGTAATTTCCTTGCTATTTTTCACTAGCTGAAGAGCTGCTTGGTGTTTTATATAAATTCACAACATTCTGACATTTGTTGATAATAGCTTTTTTATGGGAACAAGTTTTTCTTCAGAACTAGTGCATTAAACCTCATATTTTTACACATTGTACTATCTAAAAATAGGCTAAAATCAGAATAAGAAAATATGATAATTTTGTAGAATGGTACATGTTAAATGGGAATTCAGATTAATGAAGAATAAAAGAAGAATTTTCCTGATGGACCTGACAATGAAGATGATAAATACAATTGCTGCTCTCAATCTGTAGTGTTAATTTATCTGTAAAAGAAAATAAATGTCTAATTTAGCTTGGCAAACCACTAAATGCACGTCTGTGTCATGTAATTGGCACGAAATGTAGCACATTTTGTACTTGGAAAATCACAATCCCATTATAAAATTCTCTGAATACTTCAAAGATTTTTTTTTTAACTATTTTTCCACAATGTTTGCTACCAGGCACGACTGCTGTGTATGTCAGTAATGCATGTCTTAATGTGTGGCAATGTTGGAGGGACTTGTAATAGGCTGTTTTAAAGAAAGAGTAGATTTTGATGGACAAACCAACCAGGAAATGAAGCAGCATATCCCCTTGGCTGAGGAATCTTGCAAGGTCATAACTGTAATCATGTTTCCTACAGAGATTTGACAGATCAGTTCTTGACCAGACTGAACAACACCCTCAGTCATGCTGTGATGCACTTGGCAGTATCCTTCTGCACATGTAGAGAAGAACACTATTAAATGTTCTTTAAATTACTCTGTTTAAAGTGGATTGCACTTACTCCCTTTAGTATTCTACCATCCCTTCCATCTTGGGGAAAAAAGACAGAAAGAGCCCAAACCCCTGAAATTCAGAAAAGATTTTGATTGATGGATGTCAAGATTACATAGTGCATAGTCAGAATTTAGCTAAACATTATTTAAGAGATACGCTGGTTATCAAACAACTTATTTACACCTCAGGTAGAGATGTAAATTCCACTTTCACAGGCATCTATATCAGTCCTTTGTGGGTCTTTCCATCTTCATAACAGATTTACAGGAGCAAATGGAAGGAGTGGAAATCGCTGGTCTGGGACATGTAGAGGATTGAACAGAAGGCTTAATTCCTGCTTCTGCTCTCACTAGGGCTACTATTCATCTGGCTTTCCAAGGCTTTCACATTGCTGGTGAATGGAGTAAAATGCAGTTGGTGTCTGGTGTCATCCAGGGCTCAGTATCGGGGGTGGTTCTGTTTAACATCTTGACATCTGTGATCCAGACAAGAGGATCAAGTGCACCCTCAGTGAGTTTGCAGATGATACCAAGTTAGGTGGGAGTGTTGAGCTGCTGGAGCGTAGAGAGGCTTTGCAGAGGGGTTGATGGGCTGAGGCCAGTGGGATGAGGCTCAGTAAGGCCAAGTGCTGGGTTCTGCACTTGGGTCCTAACAACCCCATGCAGTGCAGCAAGACTGGGGAAGAGTGGCTGGAGAGCTGCCTGGCAGAAAAGGACCTTGGGGTCTTGATCAACATCTGGTTGAACATGAGCCAGCAGTGTGCCCACGTGGCCAAGAATGCCAAGAGCATCCTGGCCTGTATCAGGAACAGTGTGTGGTGAGTAGGACTCAGG
>VZRU01000925.1:34939-52598 GCA_013398155.1 Pedionomus torquatus
CTCCACCAGTTATTCCAGAGAAGAAGGCACCAACCAGAAATATAGCTGAAGTCATCAAAGAGCAAGAAAACTCAAAAAAAGCCTTACAGAATGGACAGAAAAAGAAAAAGGGAAAAAAAAGCAAAAAACATGAGAACAGCATATTGAAAGAAATTAAGGATTCTCTAAGATCAGTCTCGGACAGAAAATCAGAGGAAGGTTCACAACCCTCCACCCGTCCCTCCACCCCACAAAGGTCTCTCCATGACAACCTTATGGAAGCAATTCGGGCAAGCAGCATAAAGCAATTAAGGCGGGTAAGTAAGATCCTGTTGCAGTAGCTGATTGTGGCCCAGCTATAGCACAAGCTCAATTAATTTTAGTACATATGTATTTAATTTAAAAAATTATCCTACAAATGTGAGCATAAGCAAACATTCTGGGGGAGGCTTTCCTGTGAATAGGCTTTTCTTAGCAACTTGATTTCTATTAGCTGTGATTTTGGACAGAAACTGGGGTACTTGTTACAGGAGATGCTGCTTGTTACAGGAGATGCTGCTTGTTACAGGAGATGCTGCTTAGCACAGGAATGTTGGGAGTGTTTCTGCAGCTCTGATAGGAATTTTGCCATCCAGACTTTACAGCAAATGTAATGAACATCCTCCCCACCCCTCCTTTTGTAGGTGGAGGTACCAGAAGCCCTTCGGTGAAAGGCTGGACAACAGAAAAAGTAGAGCACTGCAGTGGTCAAGGAGAGTCTACTCATCCATTCGCTGGTGGTAACATAGACTGTGTAGCAAGTTGCATTCAAAGTACACTCTTAGATTCAAACCATTTCTCTTTTATTTCAAAGAAATAAACCCGCTAAATACAAAACAATGCTTTAAGGATACATTTGCCTTGTAATCTGTAAATATGGAAATAATTTTCTTTTTTATTTAATGAGATTTCTATTGAGAAATTGCTGCTTATTTAGATATTCTTTTCAATATCTGTTTGCACATCACTGGACAAGTTCTTCACACTGAGGTGTAATAGTTTACCAACCTGTGGTTTCTTCTCTTTTTCTTTTTCTTTTTCTTTTTCTTTCTTTTTCTTTTTTTTTTTTTTTTTTTTTTTTTTTTTGTTGTTCATACAATAAATGTGGTTTGAAGCTCTCAAGCAGACACATAGTCCTGGGTTTCTGTGAGTGAAAACCTATGAGATGCTTTCGTCAAGTTCATGAGCATTAGGGAAGTCTCCTGGGAAAGGATTTGAAATCTTTCTCAGCTGCACCCATCAAGCTCGCTTGGAAGATAGTACCTGATCCCATATGTTAGTGCAGTTTAATACTGGCATGAGAAAAAATGGTTCATAAGGCTATATACAACTAAAATTAAGCTGTGGGGCTGTATCAGGTCACTGGTGGTATGTACCAGGTCCTAAACCTTGACCTTACAGATGGGGAAGTGGGTGATGAATAGAGCCGCAGTTCACCTTGACTTAAAGGTTAAAAATTAATGTGGATATTTTAACGATGCAGCAGGATTATTCAACTGAGATGCATTGAGTACAAGTGCACCAGCTCTATCTAGACAGAACTAACCCCAGTGCAGACATTCAGTCAAAGAAACTTGAAGAGCAGTCTAGCATTCAGGTGGAAAAAGACTTTCATATGGTATCAGCTGAACAACAAGTGGGGTGTGAACAGTCAATATGATATGGTGGAAGCAGAGCCAATATCATTTGGACATGCACAGCTGGAGGTATCACATCACAGGCGATGGCATGAATAGCCCTTCTTCATGTAGTACTGGACCTCTCTCTCTTTCAAATCAGTTATAGTTCTGAGTGTTTCAGCTTGTGTGAAGGTAGAAATAGCATGAAGAAAGCTGAGAAGTGGCCAGAATTTTGAAAGGCAAGAGGAGATCTCCTATGAAGACAGGCTGAGAAAGTTGAGGTTGTTCAGCCTGAGGAAGAGAAGGCTCCAGGAAGATGTTGTAGCAGCTTTCCAGTATCTGAAGGGGTCTACAAGAAAGATGGAGAGGGACTTTTTACAAGGGAATGTGGTGATAGGACAAGGGGTAATGGCTTCAAACTGGAAGAGGGGAGATTTAGGTTATATATTAGGAAGAAATTCTTTACTATGAGGATGGTGAGACACTGGAACAGGTTGCCCAGAGAAGCTGTGGATGCCCCATCCCAGGAAGTGTTCAAGTCTTGGCTGGATGAAGCTTCGAACAACCTGCTCTAGGGGGAGGTGTCCCTGCCCATGAGATACCTTCCAATCCAAATCTTTTGATGATTCTATTATGTATGTTTAGAAACACCACAAAATATTAATTAGTTTTCTTGTTTCAACACTAACAAAATTATTTTTTCTTTTGCATAAAACCACACTACATAGAAGTAATTAGTTAAGGTCACCCAACTTTGCAGTTGCACTGGAAAAATATATGTAAGCTTGTATCTAGAAATAGTAAGGAAACAGATTTCCCCAGAAAGAGGAACAAGTTACTGGAGGGAAATGAAGCATAGTGGAAAGGGAATACATTATTGTTAAGAGTGTAAAGACAAGAAGACAGTGAAGATACCTTTTTGCTTTTATATTTATTGACTAGAACGTATCAAAAGCAACTTACAACTAACTGAAATACTTTCCAACATTTTTCCTCTTGCCTCAGGATCACAGCAACTCATGAGTATTTCTAGATCCAGTATCACAAGAAATATGGTATGTACAATTAGTCTTTAGGTGCCTTTATTACTGCATAGGCTCCCGTGGCATAAAAATCAACCTATGATCAGTCTCCCACCACCAAATGGAAGCTGGAGCTTGGGATATTCTGAGGATGGAAACAATGCTGGAATGCAGACAACAGTCAGGAGGAGACCTGTGACCCTCAGACCTTGTTCCCAGCAGCCTTGTGAAGGGTGAGAAACAGAAAAATGTTTAATCAGATGCCTGAAGAGGCTAGGCAGTTGCAAAGGAGAAAAAAAGATAGGAAAGGAACTCAGGGAAAGTGGGAGGATTTGGAGGAAAACAAGAAAAAGTTTTAAAAAACCAAACCTTTAAAGAAAATGGGAAAGAGAAGTTAGGAAACTCTCCATATGGGAGGTGAAAACTGACATGGAAAAAGATGATATAGAAGAAAATGCACACTAAAAAGTGGCAGAGGGAGAGAATCGAAGAGAGAATCAAGGAGAATAGAGAGAGAAGAGAAGAGAAGAGAAGAGAAGAGAAGAGAAGAGAAGAGAAGAGAAGAGAAGAGAAGAGAAGAGAAGAGAAGAGAAGAGAAGAGAAGAGAAGAGAAGAGAAGAGAAGAGAGGAGAAGAGAAGAGAAGAGAGAAGAAGAAAACCTGGCAGAAGGAGAAAAGGAAGGTAAGATTCATGTTTTCGGTCAGTAAGAGCTGCTGGAGTTACTCTTTTGCAGAAGGGGAGGGCGATGGGCACAGCCCTTGTGAAGGCTCAGCTGGAGGTGCTGACTGCGGTTGCTGACAAGTGGCTCGTCGGTCCCCTCAGGGTCCCCTCCCTGGTGTGAGGCCCACTCTGACCATGGAGATTAGTATTTCAACTAAAATGTGAAATCACAGAAGCAGCAGCCTCGTGTGGTTATTTAAGCTCCTGTGGCACACTCCCTCACAAAGTGTCAATCCTGTGCCTTAGTCAAAATCTAATCTGGGTAATTACCTTCTGCCTGCATAATTTTCACAGCAGTTCCACTTGGAGGTATTTCAAGGCCTCTCTCCTATTTGCAGAGTCATGAGGCAGAGCCCCCCAAAACACTTTGTTAACATGCTGATGCTCCGCTGAAGGGAAAGGCTGCTCCCTTCCTCCTCACGTGGGTGTCAGCCCCGCTGCCAACAGCACTGAGCTCCCTCACGGATGCTTCCAAGGAGCAAACTGTTTTCATTTCAATAGGCAAACAAGTACAAAATGACCAGTGCATGAAACCTCTCCAGGAGGTACTGTGCCACCTTCCCGGACTGGAAGATGGTTTAGCAGGAGACAGGAGGTGCCAAGCCATGTTCCTGCCCAGGGAACAAACACCTCACAACCAGGGATTTCTTCTGGGTCCAGGTTCTGCATATAAGATCGGTTCACTTTCCATGCCCTTCCCTTGAGTCACAGAGAGGCCTGACACCTTCTTTGAAGGCCTGACTGTCTCTTTTGTGATCTGTAAGGAAGGTTGTCCCTGGACCAGCTCCTGCACATCCAGTGCTATGCTCCCATCAGAGCTGGATGCGGTGTCAGAACAAGGGAGCCCCAGGATGCAGGTATGCTCCTTGTTTGGACTCAGAGGGCGCTCAACAGTGGGTGGCCTTCCACTTTCCCTCGAAGACCAGTCACACAAGAAACCAACACACTAAAATCCATCAAAATGAATTGGTCAGCAATAAAAGAGCTGCAAAGGATAACCAAGTGCTTGCTGTCCCTGAAGAGGTACAAGGACAGGAGAGGACAATGGGTTATAGGAATAACCTCTATGTCCTTAGAACAAAATTCATCTACTCATGAGTGGCAAAAATTATCAGCCCATTGAAAAGCAGAAATATTGCAGCTTCCCAAGGAAGAAAAAAAAGCAAAACCTGCCTATTGTTTTTAGACTGAGCCGAACCTCTCCCACGAGTGTTCCCCCAGATTCAGGCCTAGGGGCAGGAGGGGAGGACTGGGTAATGCACAGACCACACAAGCTTCACACTGTGGTTGAGACTGACACCAAATCCTCCCATGTGCTGCTCCAGAGATGATCTGCCACCCAGGTGCACCAGGAAATGGCTCTAGCCTTGCGTGGTGCTTGGAGGCTATGCCACCCTGCAAAACCCAGTGCTCCAGAAAGTCCAACAAGGAGGCACTTATTCCACTGCAGCTTTATGCTTCAGCCCTTCCCCATAACATACAGTCATATGAGTATCTGTGCCGCATAACGAGGTTTGGGAGATCTGACCTACCAAAGCACCAGAAATATCAGAGCTTGACTGTTACCTGTAGTCCCAGTCTTTGGCCCTTCAGTTTGTAATTCATCACCTGGAGAAGTGTCTGAGCTCATAGAAAGAAAAGCTTATAAAAGTCCAAGAGAGATTATTTCCACGTCTTCTGAAAGTTTCCTGCTTTCCTGCCAAATCCTCCATTTGAAGTTCTGGACAGTGATCCATGTTGTCCTGCAGCTGGGGAATTTGTCTGGGGGTGGGGGTGCTAGTCCACCAGCCTGCTCTGTCCACCTCCTCCAACTCCACAGAGATGCTTCCTTCCCACCAAACAGGGAAAGCTGCCAATGAGGCCCCTTCTAGGCAAAGCCACATCCATTTCTGGGGACTGAGTCTGTACTGCATGCAGTGGGGAAGCCAGAGGAGCTGGTGCAACGAAGTCCCACCATGATATGTTGGGAGGATGGATGTTCCAGGGCCTGGGAGACTGGGAGGTGGAAAGGAGCAGGAGGTTATGGCCAAGGCCTCCCCCTTGCCTGCGCACTAGCACCACACTCCCAGCATAGAAGGGAAGCTGTGAGCTGCCACTCATATGGTTTCCTCATATGAGGAATATATGAAGTTCATCAGATATATGAAAGTAATGGTTAAGGTGGAGTAGCTCCTCAGCCAAAACCGAGAGGACTTGTCTGTTGTCTTTTTAGGAAATGACACATAACTCCCATGAAGTGGCCATGAAGAAGGTATGTACAATGCCTGGATTTAAGGGGAGAGGCAGCTTCCAGAACTATGCCAGGGTGTAAGCCCAAGTAGAACAGCATCTGGAAGTGTGCACAATTCTGGTAACTAACAGCGAGGAAAAATTATTTTAATCGGAATAGGTGCAGCAAATGGCTAGGATAATTGGGGAACTGGAGAGGCTGTCCTATGAGAGAGATGAGAACAGGTGGTGGGATCAGCCTAGCCAAACAAAGGCTCAAAAGGATTTCAGCTCACATCTATAAATACTGCAAAGGGGAAAGAGGTACAGGACATTGTTATCAGTAGGAAAAAAAAAAAAAAGAAAAAAAAAAGGACAGAAACTGCATGATTGCATGTGGATCAGTAATTATAAGAAAGTTCCTAAAATCTTAGAACAAGAATTTTCTCAGAACGGCATTCCCATTAAAAAGGGATGAGCAAACTCACAAACTTTCTGTTAGAAGAATGCAAGAAGCCTATGAAAAGGATAGTATGGAATTCAGCAGAAGCCTGAAACTGGTAACACAGAAGCTCCTGCCACTGTTGTATTAACTCCACAGGATCTATGCGCAGGAATAGTACTGAAAGTTGTAAGTCTCTTACAACTTGTTTCAAATTCATGCAAGTCAGGCGTAACTTTAGAAAAAGACTGTCACACAGAAGTCTTATACTAGATGCTGGCCTATTGATATCTATGCTTGATACCATCAGGAACCAAATACTTACAAGAAGGAACAGAATTTAGTTCACATATTGATAAATCCAGCACTGTACATACACTGTCTTGGTCTGACAGATCCTTATTTCCAAAAACCTTAAGACAGAATTCATTTTTATATTAAATTCTCAAAAGTTACAACACAAGTTTACTTTGAATTTCCAGTTCAATGATTTCACTTTGAATTTTAAGTTCTTGAATAGGATAGTAATAATTGTGTCTTAGACACAAAGAGACAACCTGCAACCAAGTGATAAAGCCTTGCTCAGAAATTAACTTGTGTGCCTGTGTCACTGAGAAGATGCTCTTTAGATGCACCTGATGATTTGGAGTGGCTGCTTTTATATAAGTAACGTGATATACTTTTCAGACATGCAGAATGTCAGACTGGTGGTGGCCTTTCAAGCTTGACACTTCTAAATGAAGTTTCTGAACCGGACTGTGATTTTTGCATGATTTTGGTAATTTTATTTTTTCTAGACAGTTCTCTTGCTCTTAGAAGTACAGAGGACTCATGTTTAAGAGCTGCTACCCAGAAAAGACCTTCAGCATAAGGGGAGACATCTCAGCATCCCACCTCTTGGCTGATACTTGGGCTTCCCAGTTCTCAGCCTTGCCTTGAACTGCCAAGACCTGGAGCCACTAAGGAGGAGGAGGAGAGAAAAGGGGTGCCATCACAGCTCGGGTAGGCAATGCAAAGGTATGAAGTGGGCTACTGGTAAGGGTTAGCTGTGGCAGGGAAGCTCCCAGCATAGACCAACAGCTTCCCCAAGGTCCATGCTGCTCCCTGGCTTGCCAGGGCTGTCCTGCAAGGAGACCGTGGGTTGAAGGTCCATCACAGCTTTGGGTCTGCAGGGTGGATGCAGCTTTGTGCTGAAATCAGGAGGTGGAAGAGCAAACTGCAGGTTGCATGCAGGAGTTGAGGGGCACATTTTGTTTTTTGTGAAGGTGGTGGAAAAATAGGGCAACCATCACCAACTGGCTGTGGAGTAGCTGGTGTGTCATCAGACCCAGATGTAACAGTTCCGTGTGAAAAGAATAGATCAGTCAAAAAAACCCCAAAGGAAATACGGAAATAATCTGCCCTTATTGAAAGCAGGACAACAGCCTGCCTGCCAGGTGTATTTATCTGTAACATTTTACTTTTTTCAGCTTCAAATTAATTTTAAAAAGCCTTTCTAGTGACAAAAAAAAAAAAAAAAAAAAAAGCTTTTCTACAGAACTTTAACACAGGGAATGCGGCTTCTCTTGAAAAGGTTATCACAGTAAAAATTCCTAGTGGGTTTCTAGAACATGTATCCCAGAGCCAAGACTGAGGGTTATGTCCTGGGCTATGCTTCTGCTATTTGTCTGCTCTTGGGTATATTGCTTGTGGCTCTAAATTGCCTCAGAGATACCTGTATTGATTTGCCTCACAACACTGCAAGGCTGCATTTGTGTGCTTAAGTGTGCTCTAAGATCTGCAGATATCAAGAGCTATTTGATGATTCTTTAAATTTTATTTATTTTTATTTAAGCTAACAACAATATTTTAACTGGCTGAATAACTTTGTGAAGCTATTTCTTATAGCAAGTCCCAGTGTATTTCTAAGTGGTAAGAGACGAACAGCTCATGATTCAAGATAGGAAATTTTGTAAATTCAGATGAAGCAAGCCACAAGGATGGGAACTGCAGTGCTGACTTGGCCATGCAAGAACACTGTCAAAAGGAAGACATGCCATTTCTGTCTTTTAGTGACCTAAGAAATAAGCATATAGGGTAAATATAAGGTAAATAAGCTGAACAGACAGACATGCTTATGCATCCTGAGGAGGATGACTTGAGGCTGTTTCCCAGGAGAGACCTAGGAGACAATTTCACAAGACTAACCAAGTATAACCTCTATCCATCAGACTATTTTTATTGCGTAGAAGATACCTGAAGTTTCAGTTCCATGGGTAAGACATTCATCCCTTGTGCAGCCTGTTCTGCCTTTCTGCCAAGAGCACTAAGTCAATTTACCCGTAAGTAGATAAATATTTCTTGGGGTTTTCTTCACAGGGCTTTTCCTGAGAAACATTTGTAGGTATAGCCTCGTTTTTTTATTAACATACTCATGAATGTTCTTGAGAGCTGTCAATGAGCTACAGTTAGACCAATGAGTTTCACAGTTACCTGAAGGAAGTGTTTATGTGTACACAGAGTGGGGTCACTCCTTTCACCAGGTCTCAGTTTACTGCTCTTTAAGTCAACAAGACATGCACATGTTGCTGTGTTTCACAAAAAAGTTGAAAGGCAACAGTTCTCATGTTTCATGCCTTCTTGAACACTTCAGCCAGACTCCAGCACTTAGTTTCTCTCTTCACCAGGTTTGCTCCGACTGTGGCAAGTCAGTCTCAATTGTGTAGGGCATATTGTGAGCCAGTGGGATGGGCACCAGTGCCAGAAGCTGTGAGACTGCACAGGCAGCACTCCGATGGGGCAAATATTTCTGCCTTTCATCACAGTTTAGCATGCAGGTTTGGGTGCCTCACTGGCCCCTGTTACATGACTTTGACATCCCATGCCAGTCTTATCCTCATAGAAACATAGAATTGTCTAGGTTGAAAGGGACCTTTCTTATCATCGAGTCCACCATCAACCTAACACTGACAAAACTATCACTAAGCCATGTCACTAGCCAGTCATGAGCTAAACTTTTCAGTCTCTGCTACAGAGATACCAAAGACAGTCTAAGTGAGATCAAATCACTCTAAACATCCTAATAGTTGGATTTTAGGTGCAACATCAATCAGAGCAGCTCCAGGACAATTTTGAAGCTCTAGATGAACACTGCTGTGGCCCCTGTTCCCCTCTTCATGCCTCTCTGTCTGTACATTGCTACCTCCTCTCTTGCACCAAACCAGCAACCAGTCAGTTCGGGGAGGTTAGCCAGCCTCAAGAAAACCCTAAACTCCAAAAAAATCCCCAAACACAAACCAACAAACCAGCTGACCAAAAAGGAAGGCTCTTCTAGTTTGGTTCCTCAGACCTCTCACTACAGGTTCAGTGCTGTGTTGCTGATGGCAGGCTAGGTGGTGGGAACCTCTGGCCAGGAACACAGAGAGGGCAGCATCAGGCAGCATGGATTTAGCTTGGCTTAAATTGTTCTGGATCCATACCCTAAGCTCTTGATGACAACAGAACCATGGATGGTGATAGCCCAGCACAGCTGAGCAGCCCACATCACCCCACTGTGCCTCTGGCTCCTGCTCTCAAATTCCCACTGAGATGAATCCCACAGGTCACATGAAGAACTGAGCTCACAGCTGGGTGTCAGACAATCCTGAGCTCTAATCCTGCTCTGCCAGCTCCGTGCTAGGAGACATGGTGTGCCTCAAGGGCATTGAGCAAGTTGTGTCAGCTTGCTATCTCTGCAGAGCATAAAAATTGCTTATAGAAAGCGCTTCCAGAGTGATCTTTTCTCCAAGACAAGATAAAATAGAATTGAACCAGTCCTTAAAAATACATAGTGGATGGAGCTCTTAGTCTCCCTGAACAACCATCTATTGGAAAGTCTTTCTCAGTACTTCACCATCTTCTCAGGTAGAAAGCAAATCCATTAGTTTTTGTACCATCCACACTGGACATGGAGGACCATTCACAAGGGATAGTTGTTTGGCTACCTCAGACTGGCAATGTGTGGCCTCATCTGTGAGTGACTGTAGAGTGTGTTAATACTACAAAATGCTACGGTTTAATTAAATGCAGGGTGACCAGACCCGTTCAGTGCTAAGAGACTGGATCCTCTGATGGCCATCCATTCAAGAGCTGACAGAGCCCATAGCTGATTGCACAGTTTGCCAGCTGTGATCCCACCAGAAGGATGACTTTTTCTCAAGCAGTCATCTCTTTCCCCTGCTGTGTGCTGCTCTGCACCTCTTCAGCTACAGTCCCCACCAGAAGAGATGTGGTGGCAAGTAACTGGGAATATGGGGTCATTATGCCATCTGGGGATCTGCATGACCCAAGATTTCTCTTCCATCTCTTACTTTGCCTGTTGGTTTTCCAATACTATCTCATCCTTGTGTTGACACTGGTAGTGCCACCTGGGATAAAGAGCTAATGGGTTGATGGGTGCAGAGGTGGCTCTTTCAGCAGGGATGGGCAAATTCTTCACTTCCAGGGCAGAACTTCTGATTAGAGTGACAGAACCAAGCTGAACCTCTGGGTCTCAGGTGCTGCTGCTGCTGCGGTGGGACTCACACACCCAAGACCTGAACTTCATTCTGTCATATATCAGTGAATGTTTAAACACCTGCTTTTCAAATCAGCCTCTTTCTGAGCTGATAAATATTTACCACCACTTTTCAAATGGTATTGATGGTCTCAAGAGAACTTTGATTTGTCTGTAGCTTTGTTTATAGGGTATTTCCTTATTTGAAACTAAAGGTTAATCCATCTCTTGGGCAGATTCAGGGTGTCTATCGCTCTAATTTGTTTTTCATGAAGAAGTCTGGAGGACTCATTTCTTCCTGGGGCAAATGGTTAAATTGTTCAGTTCTTCAACAAGCCATGGAATGGAAAATCTCTGCGGAGCCATTTGATCCTCTTGCTGGGCCTGGGAGAGCTGCAATGGTCTCTGCACAAAGGATAAAAAAGGTTCAAATATTTCCATCTCCTTTTAGTATTTCCACCAGCAAGAGATGCTGCCTGCCTCCCCCTGAGGTCACAGGAGATCTCCAGGGCCACTGCTGTCACTTAAAAGCAAGCCATGGACATGGGTGTGGTATTTCTGACACAGAACATTGTACTTTAAAAGCAGTACATTTGATGTAGTTGAAACTGACTGGGAATGATCTGAAGGCAGATCAGGAGTTGCATAATTTATTACAGTCAGTTTTTAAGTAAAATTAGGGATTTCATCTGGAAATGCTGTTGAAGCTGTATCTCTACTCTGATTTCCGTCCTCTTACACCAGATATTCTGTAATGCTTCAAAATGGAAACACTGAAATAACCAGTGGCAGAATTTCCTGCACAACATCTACATGGCTGCTTGTGAGCAGGACTCCCACTGCAGCACAGGGGGGAAGGCTTCACAAAAATATATGAGGAATGTATAAGGATGCTATACCCTTTCATTTGCTTTTCCACCAAGCATTGTGAGGGATCACCTTGCTGTGAGACAGAGGTGTGCATCATGCCACCAGTGACCAGACTTCTCACTTGAAGGGCTTTCTCACCAGGTTGGCTTCGAAGCTGCAAGGCACCGAGAAAGGTTTAACTGGGGTCAATTTTTCTTTCTTTTTTTTTTTTTTTCTTTTTCATGTCTCTTCCCATTCTGCCAGTTACAGCTTTCAAAATTATGGAGAAAGCGTGTCTCATCACTTCTATTTTCTTCTATCCCCTGCCCTTCATTTCAATGCTTTGCACAGGAAAGGTTGGCTTTTTTCCATGTCTGCTTTGGGACGTTTGTCTGTTTAATAGCTCTCTCAGAGACATACTCAGTGTGACCCAAGAGTTATCAGCCTGGGCTCAGGGTGTTCTCACGAATGTCAATCCTTTCCTCACACGTCTCTGTGCTGGGGTCCACATTGTCATGTCAAAAGATACCCTGCAGCCTTTTCTTTCCCCTTTAATCCTCATCTGGCACTGCTCATGTCATGGGAGGTGTAAGTATATGAGGTAAGGAAAAGCCAAGCCTAAGCCATGTCTGAATCAAAGCTCCATCAAGCTGCTTTTTCCTTCCCATTGGCTCTGAACCAGAACAAAGAATAAGGCATCTTTTCATCTTATGTCTCACTACCAATGAAGAATGTACTTCCTAGCAGACATCACACAGGCTTTTAAATCCCTGGTTGTGTTTCAGGTAGAAGGTCCTGTCCTGATGGTTGGAAATGTGGAAATGCGGTAAATACAAATGAGAGGTTTCTCTGGTGGGTAAAGGAAGATAAAACTGAAACTTCCTCTATGAATCTAAATAAATGTTCTTCAGCATTAATTTCTCTGAAGCAAAAAATCCACACAGCATTTTTAATATGGATTTGCTCCTTTTCTATATTCTCAAAATCTCTTTTGCAGCTTTTATTGGAAAGTGGCTACATAATCACCTGCTCCACATATAAAATATGTTTTTGCAACATATTTTGCAACAAAAGGAGAAAGTAAATTTGATTTGGTATTAAAAATTCTCTATCAGAAGAATTTGATAAATATAATGAAGTATGAAAATTCAGCCTGATTTTAATTTTAAATGTCTTCTCCAGTACCATAGGGGTATGTCAATGTATTTATGCAGTTCCAGCCCTCAGGCAGCCAAACAATTACCCCCATTACAAAGGCGAGAACTGCCAAAACTGTAATATGAACTTGTGGATTTCTTGATATATTCTTGTACAGACTGATGTCTTTCTGTGCATTGGGTCACTGTCTCAGATAGCCTGACAAATCCCTTCTCAGGCCTGTAATTCCAGTCTTTGTTTCTGCTCTGTGGACGCTGCCAAACCCTCACATGCCCCAGAGAGAGAATTCTAGGGGCTCTGATCATACATGCTGTGCAGGTTGCTTCATATTTTGAACATCAGCTACGTGTTTCTCTGACAGAGCATACATTTAAGAGGAAGCAGTGATGAAATGCAGGGACAACCTCATGCCTTATGTCTCCAACAAGTAGCTATGGTACATGAGAGCTGCTCAACAAACGTTAGAGAAACTAACCCTGCAGGGACTCACTCTCTACAAACTAATGGCTCTAATCCTTACCAAACCTGTAGTTGAATTATCACAGCAGTGAAACACATTCTTCTCTGAGACTGAGAGTATTGCTAGTAAAATACCACCTTACCACTGTTCACTCTTGTAGAACCCCCTTCCCATCTATTTCCAGAACATCCCAACACTTTGACTGATCAAATCCATACCATGACTTCTCTCCAATTTAGAAATTCTTACATGGCTTGGTGGAAAGATTTCAAGACTGGATAAAATGTAATGCTGCTGGAAATAAGGAGCGGTGGGTAGAGCATGTGCCTCTGCCACAAACTTCTGCAAAAGACTTGGGGAAATGAGTCTTCCCCAGTTGCAACTTGAGCAGTAACATTTTACTGCCTGAACCATTTACAGAATCTCTTGCAGTGCGATCTGGTTAGCATTAGGAAAATACTTAGACGTCCTGAACAAAACAGTGGCACGTGTGCAGAATAAAAACAATATTTAAACCAAATGAAAAACTTTGGGGTTGGTACATCTATGAGCTTCTGTTTAGCAAGCCCTTCAGAAGTTGCCATGGACAGAAACACTGTCCCAGTTTCAGTCAAATTAGCAACACAAAAGGCAAAGATTTTGTTTCCTCCATTAATGCTGCAAAATAGATGCTACTAAATTAGAACCCAACTGTTTTCATAATAATAAAACAGGAGGTCAGATTTAAAAAGCTGCATTTGCCCTTGTGTTTCTTGGAAGACCTCTCTGTCTCTAAGTTGACAGTGCAGCTGTTCACTGAAAATGATGCAGAAAGATTAATAAATTCTTAGTTGGAAATCTCAAAATGTATGGCAAGTCCAAGAGCTTTAAGTAAGCATGGAGCGCATTGTTCAGCTGAAAAAGCCGACACATTTTTACTCTGTGGGTGTAGTATTTATCAAGTGCAAGTAGTAAAAAGGAAATTTAATGGAGGAAAACAAATCAATCTGGTTTCAGCCACATCCAGGCATGGTTTCTCCTGTCCTGTGACCATCTGAGAGGCTGAGGGATCCAGAGTGTGACTGTCATCCCGCTGCAAAAATATTATCATGCACTCCAGAGCTATTGGCTGCCTTTCCACAAATAAACTCAGAGGTTTAACGTGCACGCTGATGAAAACAGGATGGCCCGTTCAAACTGAGATGATAGAGACAGACAAGGCGGTAAGATGAAACCAGCAGGATCCAGCCATAAACTCCAAGCCATAAACAGAATGCCTGCCGTACTGAAAATCTCCAAAGACCCCTAAGGTTTCTGAAAGTGTGGCAGCAACACCTTGTCTTGCAGACCTGCAGGGATTCAGACGGGGCACCAGCTCCTGTAATTCTTTGACTTACACCCACAAAACGAATGTTCTTTGCATCTTTAGGGAGAAATGTGTGACTGTTTGCGGCCAGTGACATATTAAGCCTGACATATTAAATAGGCAGCGCTGCGTGGCCATACGATAGGGCCATACATAGCTGCTGCTGCTCTACGAGCGCTGTTGGCCTCACCCCACAGGGGGCCCGGGGTGGCTCACCCCGGCCAGGACTCCCTGTTCAGGATCAGTTAAGCTTCTGACACCGTCAATCACAGCACAGAGCTCCTCACGGGAGCTGCTGTGAGAGGACGTGCGTGCTGCAAGCCTGCTGAGCACATCTCCCTTGTAAACCGTGGGATTAGCAACTGTTCTATAGCTTTAAGTCCCCAATGTCACATTTTTCAGATTGTTTATGAAAGATTTTTTTAGTTTATTAGAACTAAATCCGAGGGGAACTGCATGCTGTGCCTGGATTTCCAGTGTTCTGATCAAACAGGAGATATTAAATTCAAAATTACAGCTAGAGTTGTGCAAGGTAACAGGCAACTACTAAGCAACACTAAAGCATGACCAAAGATTTACACACACAGATAATCAAACTGCTCAGATTAACTCCGGTTTATGGACATGATCCAGGTGGGCTTCCTTTTTCTTTTTGAGCTTAAAAACAGCTGCTGATTTAAAAAAAAAACATAAAGAAGCATTACCTCAGGTTTTTGTTCTGAGAATTGAAACAAATAAATGTTAACAAATAAAATGGCAGTTAAAACTACTTCGAATGTCACATCTGGACTGCAGCACCATGGTCTATACGTATTTATGTCATTACTTTTGATATGCTGTTACCACCATTACACAGACGGGCAACTGAGGCACAGGGCAAGCCAGGGTGAGATCTGGTTTCAGATAAGACACCCACCTGCATCTAAGTGTCTGAAGTACAGATGCCCACCTGTGCAGTGGACACCTACACTCTCATAACAGCCAGTGGCGGCAAATAGAGTCCAAAGAGGGACTGGAGTTGGACAAACGTAGGAGCCTACTTTAGGTCACATCCCACCCTGATTTCTCAGTGACACATAGTCTGCTTCTGAGAATACAGCTGCATCTCTTGAACTCTAAACCATGGGGCCTATTGCATGGGGACATGACCTCCACAATGTTCACTATAGGTTCCTCTACATGTTGCTGAGCTACCTCATGCAGATGGTCCTCCCCGATGACTACCACCCTTTGAAGTCACCTCCAAAACAGCACCAAGAGATAATCTGCTTGGTCATACAAGATGCTTGTGCCACACGCAGCTTTACCCAAGGTGCCTTTCTTCTGATAATAACCTGGATGAGTTTTATGGCAAAGAATGGACAAAATGCAAATGTTCAGAGAGTTTGACTTTTTGCTGTCTTTCAGAAGGCATTAGTTCTATCTCTGCAGTGGGGGAACATCTTAGTGCTGAAAATGGCTCGGGGAAGAACATAACGAGGCATATAATCTAATTTTATTGGAAAGTCAGGAACCACGAAAATCTGTAATGATCTCATATTGTATCACACGTCTGGAGCATTTCAGGACTGACAGAAAGGCTGTTCTGGCAGTGAAAACACAAGGAACAGGACTAACAACTACAACTCCCACTGCACTGGATTTCAATCAGGGCATTGCAGCTACAGCCATTCAAGATACAAACAGAGATACATCATGTCTACAGGTAAGAGTGGGACAATGAGCCAGCAATGTGCCCTTGTGGCCAAAAAGGCAAATGGTCTTTTGCGGTACACCAAAAAGACTGTGGCTGGCAGGTCAAGGGAGGGCATCCTCCTCATCTACTCTTCCCTGGTGAGGTCACATCCAGAGTATTGTGTCCAGTTATGAGCTGCGCAGTTCAAGAAAAGACAGAGAACTACTGGAGAGAGTCCAGTGGAGGGCTACGAAGATGATCAAGGGAATGGAGCACCTCTGAGATGCTGAGGCTGAGACCTCGGTCTGTTTAACCTGGAGAAGACTGAGAGGGGGCCTCATGAATGCTTATAGGTATCTAAAGGGTAGGTGTCAAGAGGATGGGACCAGACTCTTCTCAGTGGCATCCAGCAACATGACAAGAGGCAATGGGCACAAACTTGAAAACAGGAAATTCTGTTTGACCATGAGGAAAAACTTTGAGGGTGTCAGAGCCCGGGAACAGGCTGACCAGAGAGGTGGTGGAGTCTTCTTCTCTGAAGATATTCAAAACCTGCTTGGATGCATTCCTGTCCAGCCTACTCTGGGTGAACCTGCTTTGGCAGGGGGTTAGGCTAGATGATCTCCAGAGGTCTCTTCCAACCTCTACCATTCTGTGTTGCTGTGACAATTCATTTCTTCTTGGCAGAATACACAATCTCACTAAATGCTCTGCACTGCAGTGTAGCTGAAGGTTAGTCGGTCAGCATCCACAGCATGAGCTACAAAGCAAGCCACTCTAACCTCATTCCAGATCCAGGTATCATCTCTAGATTGAGTGAGCAGCTTGACTGAGGAGGCAGATTCCTCACATAAAATAGTGGAATGATGATGATCATACTGACTGCTGCCCAAGGATTGCGTGATTTCCTGAGGCCCATAGCCCAGAGAGTGAGCACACACGATGAACCAGGCAACGTGCCCAGCAGCAAAGACAGATTCCAGTATTTTTCTGTTTCCTATGTCAGCTGTGATCTGTGTTGGGCTGACTTCTTGAAGAATGTGTCCTGGACTACAGCTATCCTTTGATAAGCCTCCCAACTCTCACATTGCTCTTAAGAGCAATCGGCACAAAGAATTCTCTATTGGTCGTTTAGTATCTTTGAGTATCCTTCAGTTAAGTATGTAGATAAGACCATTTTTTTCCCCAAAAAGGAATCCACATCAGCACAACTTCAGTTCACTTTGAGAACGTGTTACACAACAGCTGCAGGCTGCTGAAATCTATTTGTAGAGAACTGCGTTAACTACATTTTGATGATGAGGTTTAGAGAGCTGTGCAGGTAAAAGACATTGGAAGTGAAGACCAGAATGGCCAAGAGTTGTTAGGGCTGAGATGGGATAATGTATCCATGAGAAAGAGATGCTTCAGTTAGCCAGGTGGGACATCAGTTTAGCAGGAGTCAGAAGAGCATCCCAGCTCCTGTAAGGCCAGCATGGAGGATGTATAGCACGACAGGGATCCTTTAAACATTACAGAATGATTCTATACTGTTTTTCTTCATCTTGCTTTACTGGACTCTACTGGTCCTTCTGCAGACTTGTGATCAGATCCTTTTTTTTTTTTTTTTGGGTCTCTGAACCCTCTTGGT
>VZRU01000925.1:52724-107609 GCA_013398155.1 Pedionomus torquatus
CTCTCTCTCTCTCTCTCTCCATTTTGGCCACTACAAAACCCTAGTAGGGCTGGGCTCTTCTTCCCAGGCATCTTGCTGGCTGAGATCTTAAATTCGGCTGGTAGCTTTACTTTTTTTCCTAATCTGATAAGACTTCTGCGCTATCTGATAGCTTGCATTAGAGTTAGGGTAACACAGTTAGACTAATTCATAAGGAGTATACAGTAGGTTTTTAAGAACTATTTTCTCCACACGTGATGGGTTGCCTGGCTGAGGAGCAGATTAGCGATGTGCCATATTCAAACACTTTTCTAAGAACACAGAGTCCACAGGGAGACCTCCTGCCAGGAAAACCGGTATGTTCCTTCCCAAACCACAACATGCCATTCAGATGAAAGTTTTGAAAGAGTCATCTAAAAATACCTCTAAAGGTGTATTACTTCTGTTTGGCAAGTCGTAGACATGGTGAAGAAATGAAAAGGTCTATGAGCCATCTCGCTCAGAAATTACATGGACTTCCATATGAAAAGCGTAGCACAGAACCTTGATAGGAGCTGGATGGGACGCTGAGAACTAATCCATAGCATCCCCATTTCAAAAACAAGCCCAACAGCAATACCATGCCCTGTATCTCCCCTGTCATCTACTCTTGGCACCAACTTTGATACATAGAGCTTGCTATTTTCTTGTACCAGATAACCCACTATTAGTGTTGTCAAAAACATAAAACAGAGGGCACCGTATAACATGACTGACCTTCCTCTGACCTGTCTTGGGCACAGCAGATAAGTTTTAGTAATATATTCACTATGGATTAAGTAACTAAAGTAACTGATGAAAACTTAATGCTTGATGTAGGGCCTTGAGAGGGAATGCTACCAACAGATTTCTGCTTTTGCCATTTGCCCTTCATGCTCACCCACATTACCCTCAGGAGACCAACCACAGAGAACGTGTTTTATGTTAACTGGGCCTAGACGGCTTTTTCCATTTCATTTTGAATTTAAAAATAAAATTAGATTCTCTGCTGACAGTTGGACAGGCATAACCCTGACAAAGGACTATGTGCCGAGGATCATTTCTTCACTCGATGATTAAATTAAGCACTGTTTTGATCCAAAAGACTATTCTAACCAAACAAAAAAATAAAATTATAGTAGCATCTAATAAACAAACTAACAAAGAACAAAAGGATGCAGGTTTCTCAACAGTCTATTAGTACGTGCATCTTGTACCTTGAGTACCTGAAAAGCCCTGTCTACCAACAAGGGGCCCCAAGCTCAGCTCAGCTGCTCTGGCAGTTGCCTGGTTTTTGGCATCAACATCCAGAAGACCCGATTCCCAATTTGGCATGCCTGCCCATGTCATTTAGGCAAATACTTTGAGTCTGATATACGATACAAGCATTATCATATTTCTTAAGCTTTAAACTCGAGATTGAATCGTGTCCCCCCAGCTGGCACGTACAGAAATATAATGTGGGTTTATGGCTGTTTTTGAACTTGTTCTGTTTCTTAAAACTTCTCTGAAGTTTTTTTTTCCCTTAGAAAAGCTTACACCCCCTCATCTAGTCCTCAAGCAACAAGTTTAAAATTCATACTGCTCGAGTAACTCAACTCAGAAAAGATGATTAAACTTCAGGGGGGGAAAAAACACACACATGAAGTAATGGCCCAAGAATTTCACTCCAAATAAGACTCCAAAAACTCTTTAGAGCATTAGCAAAAGGGCCTTCAGTATTTTTGTCGGTACTAATACATAAAACCCACAACAAATATACAATACCAAGCTTCACAGTTTCAGGTGTGTATTAAAGCTGCTTATAGATGGGCAAGTTCTGCAGGTATTACCCAAAAATGCAATAGAGGAAAATTTGAATACCTAATGAATTACTATTCTAGCTGATTTTAGCAGGTTGCTCCACAAATACTGTGAAACAGCATAAAATGTCAGGAAACAACTCATTATTTATTTCCATATTGATGCAATGATTCTATTTCTCCACGTGTATCCGCATTAATTTCAAATATGTGACTTCGAACAACTACTGGTTTATTTTTTCAAGCACAAAACAGGAGACTTGCCACAGAAGTTTGGTGATTAAAATGAAAAAAAAGTCTCTTCCACAACTGCATGAACACCCTCAGACCTTGGAACGCTACTTCAGAGAGAAGTGCCAGGCCTAAACACGGACATTAAACCTCCACAGCTCACGTTCTAGTTCATGCTGCCCTGCCCTCCCCTTCCCTTCTTCTCACTCCCAAGAAAACTCCAGGCAGTAAACAAATCCATAGCAACAGGAGTCCTTCCTCTCAAAGGACACTGACCCTCTGGGAGATGGAGGTTTAGTATCTTCTAAGTTTCCCTAAACCATTTTCACTTTTCTATAAATAAAGCTGCTTATCACTGTACTTAAGCTTCAGGAACTTTAATTAGGCCAGGAATTCCTCTAATGATTAGATAAAGGCTGTTGGAACGGATTGGTAACAGTCTGACAACAAAAGGATCTCTCTTCCTTTTTCCTCTTTAAACACATCTTACTTGGGAAAGTAACAATTGTCAAATAAAAGAATTGGAAGTCTCCTTTCAAAAGTGTGTTTTAAGCTTGTTTTCAGTAAGTGGAGAGGAAATAATTACATACCTCAGCACACCCTGTAAGTAACGACTCCAATTTTGACTCACACTTGGAGCCTAAAACCCAGAGAAGCACTAATATCCAAAAGAACGTGTACGCCAGATGAAAACTTGAAGTGCTGACTCTCCAGCGCTTTAGAGGAGGAAAGTGCCCTTCTGAAGGGTCCTGAGCTCAAATGCTACAACGCACAAGACAAAGATTTACATCTGTAAAAACCTCCTAAGTTAGAGTCTTCACCGATTAGGAGGACGAAATGGTTAACCGTTGAGTCGTTATTAACAAAGCCAGGTTTGTTTGACCTTGAAGGGCTGCAGGATTATTGCACTCGCCTGCAGCAGGAGCCCTTTCCAGAGAAGCTGCCGAGCAGCCGTGGGACCTGCCAGGGGGACGGGGTGTCACATTCTTCCTCATTGTGTTTACTCACCAGCACGGTCCAACTTTCCAGAGACAGGAAAACTACTGCGACTTGACAGCAGCTATTTACTGCTGCGTGAACTTGGCCGGGCAACCAAAGTTACTTTTTAAGCGTGTAATCAATATGCAGATCTATTTTAAAAGCCATGCCACAATTAGCACTTAAAAACCACACGGTTTTACGCTGGTTGGGTCAAATTAATTTTATTATGCTCCATGATGAATTGCCACCAGTGCAACATCCTATTCACTGTACATTTCAAAAATTCACATACTAAAAATTTCAGTTCGATAAATGGAAAACTGAATGATTGAGAAGTTCTTACGGATTTCATAGGTACAAGTGGCTAGCTGATATTGTCTATGCACACAGTGTTGAGATACAAAAGCCTCATGCTAGTTTGTTAATCGCTAAGGCTATCTGGACAGTCATTTAACCAGAATATAATAGAAGAGAGGCCTTCATAACAATGTTTAGCAACAATGCACCAGTATCATGAAATGCAACCTTCTGCCGGCAGCGCGAGTGGCGGAGTGCTGAAGCATGCAGTTAGGACTAACTTCACTGCCATCGCGGTCTTTATGCCTGAAGTTTATCACGCACAGACAGTAAAGTAAATATTAACCTGGACACCACAGAACGTGAGTGCGCTTTTTTTTGTATGAAGAAAAAGAAGTAGAAAACCCAAAAGCTTTCTTTGGCCAGTATCTACAAATCAAAGTTTTATTCAATAAGGTAACTTCAGAGCTCCCAAAACCTGGAACAGAAGTTTGATTAATGAACTATAACATTTAATTATTAACTATATTACAGAAATTCCAATTGTGGGAACATAACAGCGAAAGGTATCTAGTAAGTAGCGTGTCAGGAAAACCTCGAGGCCTCGTCTGCTTAATTTTAAAATGCCCTATATGCAATAAAAGATATGGGAGCAGTGCCAGAAGTTATATGAAAGCCATACAAATATTTTCCTTATACACAAGTTCTTAACTCCACTGCCATTAGCTACCCTAGGCTGCACTTCCACTTGATCCGACGCTCAAGCCATTCCAGCAGCAAAGCCAGTAGGAAGTGTGTCTAGCAGCAGAGGGCAATACAAAAGTTACCGCAAGAAAGTGAGACCACTTGAAATTTTTTTTTCCTCAAGTTACGTGCTTAAATTACTCTTGGAAGGAAGTTAGCATCCTCTGAATAATTTAACTACAACCTTACCTCTCCCACTACTTTTCAGCAACTTTCCTTTCTTCTCATAAGACTAAATTAATTCCCTAAAGACTAGGTTACAACTGGGTTAGAAATCCAAGCCGTATCATGCAGGTCCAGCCTGTCAAGATCAGGTCAACACTGGGTTTCAGTCAATACAATTCCGATAACTTAAATTTAATTTGATAGCTTGACTACAGCCAGAGACCCAGGACACTATGCATTAACTACACTCCAAGTATGACTGACTTAACTAAACATTCCGTGTCAGATAATGTGGTTTTTAAAAACATTTTCTACCTGAAAGTTACAGTAAGTACAGTAATTAATGCTGCAGATATTAAATACCCACATAGCATAGATTAGTACTTTGTAAGAGGCAGATATGCCAATGTTTACTGCACTAAGAAGTACAACTTATATAAATGTGCAAGCTGTGAAATAAGAATCCCATTTTCCATCTGCTTATTCAAATACTATTCTTGTTAATTGGCTTCTTGATCTTCATCACAACCCTTGGTCTTAAAGCCAACATATGAAGACAGAATATTGCCATAAAGTTCAGTATTTATTCAAAGTGTATATTCTGAGCTAACAGCTTCCCAACTTTATGGATGTAGGATTGGTGTTTAACATTTGTTGTGTACCATAACGCAAAGACTGCAAAGTAATACCACTTATGTTTACTTTATTAGTACACCAACGTCCTACAAATTTAAAAAAAAGTAATTAAACATTATCGAAGCAAGCATTAGACGCAGCCCTTCAGCCTGAAAATCACATAAAATTGATTTTAAAAATAAATCAAACTGTAGCAATTGCCAGCCTCCATATAGCCCCCAGTAATTTACACTTCTTTGTTCTGAAAGTAAGAGCTGGGAAGGAAAAAAAAGAAAACCAGACTGAACTCGTCTGCATCAAAGATGCATTTACCACTATTACAATGTAAAGCCACCCTGCTTAACTTCAGATAAGAGAGTTCCCTAATTAGAAGGATTTAATTACTACTGCTGTTCCGTAGCAGTCAGTGTTGTTACAGTTTGGGCAAGGTAATCTTCACAACTAACTGTGCATTTCTGTACTGCTTTTGTTTCCTGTAGAGCATACTGCTAAGATTTGAACTGCAACCTTGTGATGTATTTGAAACCATGCAACAAAACCAGCCTCAACATTCATGTAGCATTGCATTTGCAATGAAGGGGCTAAATAAACTAAGAGCTGCATCACTTAAAGAATAGTGCTATACTAGGTTTTAATAAGAAAATTTAGATACAGAAAAAGTAGGGTATGAAAATAGTGTTTTCCTTCTTGCATTATAACTAAATTACATTAAGGTTTTTGTCAGTCTCACATATTACATTTAGACTCCCTTATTGATGGAATGGAAAGTATTCACATGTACGTGATCATCCAGGTGTAAACTTGCACACATTAACAGGGAGTAGTTTTGTAGAGGATTATGACAAACCTTTACAGATTAAATGAGGTATTGCACAGATTAATAAAAAAGCAAAAGGCAACAAAAATATACAGCAAATTGGTAGAACATTTACATGATAATTTTACAGAATCCATAGACAGAAAGTAGTGTTTAGTATATCATTCACCTTAAAAAATATATATATATAATAATATATGATCAATCATCCCATTCGTCATCATCCTCAAAGTCTTCTTCATCATCTTCATCCTCATCTTCATCTGTAAGACAAAAAAAAAAGCAAGTCACTTGCATGCACTGAATTAAGATGACAAAAGTGTTACTAATCTCTCCCACAGCTTTCTGAAAACAGAACAATCAGTTCAAGGAAGTTACAACAATACATTTGGTGATACTCAAGTTCAAGATTTCTAGACATGACATCCAGTTTAGACAGACTTAACTTCCAGCCAGGATCTGTTTCTTTTATCACCCTTTTCCCCAGATAAGAAAAATGTATCTTGTTTTCTGCTACGAGAAAAACAATCAGAAGTTCTTATTTAACACTTACTACTTATTACTCTTACTCAGGGAATATCAGAGTAGCCAGCTTGTTCCAGATTGGTTTTAAACTTCAAGGACAGATTAATTTCTGAAGTGTAAGAACTGCTTTCCCAGGTTTATTACATAATGGGATTTCTGTTTACTGTACAGGTGGATCAAAAAAAAAATAAAATTGTGAGCTAATATCTGTTGTAGTTACTGAAATATTCTAAGCTCTGTAACGCACATCAACTACAACATAGATGTCTGTTAACTTAATTGTTAACAGTATTTTTAATATGTATCATAACTTAAAAGTTGTAGCTAGTTAAAATTAAATTACTTATTTGTTAGACAAAAGCATTTCCTTCCCTGGGTAAGTGCTGTACTCGGCCCTCTTCTGGTATTAAACAGAGAACACCAGATTGTAAGGAACATCAAGGATTGTCTGGTCCCACCTTTCTTGGCAAAAGCAGTCTAGACAAGACGGCCTAGTACTCTGCCCAGCTGAGTCCGATGATGGGGAACCCACTGCTTCCCTGGGGAGATTATTCCAATGGCTGATTGTTCCCACTGTTAAAAATTTTCCTCTTGCGTCCAGTCAAAATCTCCTTAGGTACCCATTAGCCCTCATCTTTTCCACATGACTCCTTGTAAAAAGTCTCTAACTTCTCCGTAGCCACCCTTTAAACATTGGAAACTGCTGATAAGGTCTCCCCTAAGCCTTCTTGTCTCAAGGCTGAACAAACCAAATTTAATTTAAGTACTAGGACTGGAGATTACTACATGGGGCAGCAAATCAGTAACTACACTGCACCGAGTCAAATGGTTTACAGACTACAAGTGCAGTTCTGGTACAAAACAAGGTCTGGGAAAAAAAAAAATAAATATCAAAGCCTAAGCAGAAGTGGTGTAACCAAACAGTTGCCACTGCAGCTACTGAACGGCTGGTATTTGAGAAATGCATATCCTCTTGCAGCCTTATTCTTCCTTGAGCACTCAAGTATGAAAAGGTGATTCAGTACTAGTATGAGACTAGCCAAGTAACATGAGTTATCCGATTATTATCCAGCAGGTGGCATCCAAAGCACACTGGAAGCCACAGTTTTTAAGACCATGAATCTGCAAGAGCTTTGGCTTCTAAAAAAAAAAAAGCATTAAAAAGCTTACAAAATACCTTGATGATAACTTACTTTATCAGACATCTAGTGGATAAAAATAAGTTACTTGTACAAGAAAAAAAAGTCTTTTAAAGGATATTAACTTTGACTAGTAATTTTTATTTCAGTATTACCACAAACTATTATACACCAGTAACTCAAAAGCAGCACAAAGTAGCCATTCAATCCATCACCAGGGCCTTGAGCATTCTGTAATGGACTACAGGCTGAAATCCATGCTGAAATCCACTTTGAGTAGAAGTGCTAACTCTTGAAAATCTGACAGTGTGAGGTCAGAAAGAATCCAGACTCACCTGAAGAATGAATGGCTTTGCTCCTTTTCTGCATAACTTCCATTAATGCACCCACAATTCCTGAGGTGGGTGCAGGTGTTGGTGGTGCACTTTCCTGACCATCAGATACCTTGGAAAAAAAGGACATGAGACACAATTAGCAAGCAGAATACCTGTGTATTTTGAGACAAACTTCCTTAAAAGATTGAGTTCACTTTCAGCCAGAAGGAAGAGTGAAACTGCAGTTCATTTCTTTAGCTGAAGCTAAGTATTTATTAAAAAAGTCAACTTTTTTTTTTCTCCTTTTGCCCTACAACATAACTGTAGCTGGTCCGTGCTCAAAATTAAATATTTCAACCCTGACTATCACAAAGTGAGCACTCAGCTAAAGTAAAGCTTCTTAATACAGTTGTACAGACATGATTTGTGTGGTTGCATAATCATTATTTATTTTATCCTTGGTATATACCAGAAGTACTTTTTTCCTGTTTCGGTTTGTTAGTCGAGTCTGCTTTGGGTTGATAATCTCTTCTGAAAGTAATAGACTTTGATGCTGCACATCTGTAATGGCAAACAAATATTAACATGCCATTACACTTTTTACATCAGAAGCCTCAAGTGCAGAAGAGTGAAAAGGAAAAAAAATATATCTCCAGGCAAAATTAGGTAGAAGATATTCAGTGATATTAAGAAGAAACACTAATAACCTGAGCTACAGCAGGAACAGCAGAGGTATCTACATGCTTACAAGCCTCAATGTTTCCAGAGCACAGGCCCATTTTAAGATTTAAAAAAAAATAAAATAATCTAGTGTTTGCCTTCCACTACTAATGCTGAACTTACCCTCTGCAGTTGCTTAGATAGTTTTACTGCAGTATTACAGACCTTTCCTAGTGCTTGCAAAAGATACTAAGGTATCATTATTGTGTAAGTTATGCTTAAAGTTTTACTGAAAGAGAGAAATGAGTTTGAAACAAGGATAATTTCATGGACCAATATTCCCCTACAGTAAATATACATTTTCTCATTAAATAGCAAATAAGCATTTTCTCAGTGCTACTGTTTAAAGCATCACTTCAAAAACTCTGAAAGTTATGATCCAGCCTGAAACAGAGCCACAACTTACTGTTCACACTGCAATACTGCAGCCATTTGTAAGTTTCAAGAGGACAGAGATGAGGAACAGCTTTTACTCACAGATTTTAGCTGTATACCCTGTCGTATCTGGTCTAACAGTGCATCTCTTCCTGAGCAGGACACTGGTCGACTGTTCTGTTCTACTTTCTTTAACTGAGCTCCTTCTCTGATTTGATCCAAGAGTGCTGCTTTGTTTCCTGCAGGAACTGGAAGCTGGTGATCAACCTCTGAAGGAAGGCCTGGTGGTGGAGGAGGACCAGGAGGGGGAGGTGGCGGAGGTGGTGGTGGAGGAACAGATGACCCACTTGCCGGTGGTGGTGGTGGTGGAGGAGGACCAGACGGCGCAGATGATGAATGCACTGGTGGTGGTGGAGGATACATCCTGTTTGGAGGAGGTGGGGGCACTGTAGCACCAGGTCTAGATGGAGGTGGGGGAGGAGGTGCTGCTGTGGGAGCTCTTGAAGGAGGTGGAGGTGGTGCCCCTCGGCCCCTAGCAGGGGGAGGAGGAGGGCCCGAGCTATGGGGAGGAGGCGGTGGAGGTGGAGGGGGGCCTCCTCTGCACGGTGGTGGTGGAGGTGGGGCTGAAATCAAATAAAACAATTCACAATTAAACACTACTCAATACCCATAAATATCACAGAGACTAGTAGAAAAAGAAAGAAGGCTTTGCCTTGCCTTTTGCAAGGATCTCTGTGCCTGTGCAAATTTTACCAGTTCTGGAGTAAGTTGAATATAGCCAAATATAAGCTATGCCTATATGAATGCAAACCAAGCTGAATAGAGCCCCGATGTCTCTTATGTATTTTGTGAGGGAATCAACACTGCAGGAAGCAAGTGCAATACACAAAAAGACTAACTGAAGTCACAAACCAAGCTTGATCATTCACTTTGGTTTGGTCCTATGGCAGCAATTTTTTTTCATAATCGAAGTGTATTAAGTTAGTGTTTTCATTTCTCATGACAAAATGCAGAAATTTTTCCAAAGAATCCTCTAAAATTTGTTGAGCTAAGATAGAAGGCAAGAAAAAGAGGTTTCAGGAAACACACAGTGAAATACAGAATTTCCCCTTTGTGGAATCTATTCATTATTTTATTGGGGAATGACAGACATAAATGTTTTTTGAAGCATCACCTTCTAGTAACAAAACCCCCCAACAATTAATGCATTGTGATGCAGCATGAACTGACTCTTGGTCCTGTTCACTGAAAATTAGTTCCAACAATACCCTCATGGAAGGGATGGTAGAAAGGAAACAACTTCATGGCTACCTCAATGCACAGCATAATTTCTATGAAATGTACTTGCTCTGCTAGTGGCATTTTAAATACTGTTTCACTGTTTCATTTCCTCTTCCATTAAGCATCTAATGGCTTCTGGTTCTTCATGCTGCACGGTTGTTGCACATAACTACTTAATAATCCAGGCACCATCATACAACCAAGAAAATTCACATTTTATTTCATACACTTTGATAATGAAAAGGGTATTACACTCAAGAAGATACTTCTTTACCTCTTCTGTTATGTCTTTCCTATCACATGCGATCAAGTAGGCTGTATCAATAGAGGGGATATGCCTAAAAAAGGGATTTTGAGGAAGCAGGAGATACTAGTGCCTCCTCCTCTGCTCATCTTAGAGAAACAACCCTCCTGAAATTACATGTTGTAAGTTCTACAAATTGTTCTGCGTTTTTCCATCCCTTCAACTGAACAACAGTGGGAGAATCTCCTCTCAAGCTTCATATATTTTGCAGGAGACATACTGCCAAGATTCTTGTTTTTTAAAAAAAAAATTTCACCCCTTTTTACCTGACATGACTGTAGTTTCCTTTAAGGCCACTGGATGCCAGTATTTTCAAATAGAACTTATGCAGGAAGCATTACAGATAGTTTTTCTGTATTAGTGAAGAGATATATAACATGGTCATGCTCTACAGTCTGTAGATTTTGAACATAAAGTTTAAGTTTTCTTGTTGGGAACGGTTTTACCTGCATCATATACAGAACAACATGCCATATCCAATCTATGGAAATACTGTTCAAAAGTTTCTATAAGGCTTGTCTGCACTCCGCTGGAGTGAGATGAGAGGAGGAACAAGGAGGGAGCACCATTACCTCATCCCCCTCCCTCCCCTGCAGCACATGATACAACAAAACAAAAATAATTTAATTTTTTATAAATGCAAATTAACCTGAACAGGGGTATTAACAACAACAACAACAAAAAAGCAGCACACAAAATCCTCTATTGATGGTACTGTCACTAAAAAAAACCCAATCAACAGTACCAAAAATGAGGAAAAGGGCAGGAAAACCAAGAAAGCAACTTCTATTTAAGCAGAACAATATGTCTGCAACTCTCCAGTCAGTATCCCTGCAGGGTAAATATGAAAGCACAGAAATTCTTGCAATAAAACACAGAAAAACGTGTTTCATTTGAGAAAGAACACTTCAAACAGCAGTCAAGCCTACACACCAAATAACATAATTGTAGGTAAACCCACTGAAATACTGGGATATTTTATCTACCTCCATCAAAAAGCACAGAGGTAGATTATTATCATGCATGTTAAAGATGAGGCAGCTTTTCTTTCAATTGCATCCATGCAAGTGGCTGTAACTTGAAGTTAACACATACATAATAGGAAAAACAGGCCTTTTTAAAGTATTTTAAGCAGGTCATAGGACTCCAAGGCAAGTCTTCTCAATCCAATTTTATGGTCAGTCATCTGGGATCAACAACTCAATAAGTATTTTAACAGAATTAAGAAACTGACAAATTTCTTACTGAGGAAAAAAAGTAAGTAACTGAAATTTTGCTTGCAATTCAGCTAAAAAGTTTGACTATAATTTTTAGTATTGCAGTCAAACAGATGTGGACTAAGGTTTCTCATCTAGGAAAGAAATCACACAGCAGCGCAAGTACTTTGAAGCATATGCTTAGATGCCAACTCAAATACGTACCGCTCCACCGCGGGGGACCTAAGGAATAAATTTAACAAGTCACTGTACCCTGCATCTCTCCAGTCACTCGAACATTGTATACACTAGTTTCAAACTGCTGTAATTTCATTGGCATTAATATTAATATTTTTCTTTCAAAGTGTTGTAGGCAAATTTTTGAAAGTCTGACATTGGCAGTGTAATTTTCAGACCGACTTGCAGTGTTCCACTACATAATGCATCAGCTGAGATTACATTTAAAGGTTAGGCAGGAAATGGCTAATTTGAGAATTTTCTTCCAGCAGATGCCTACTCGAATCTAGTATTTTTTACCTTAAATTAGAACCCCCTTTTACTTATTTTTAAAACATTCATATAAAATTTGCAGGTCTCTAGCTGTTGCAGGGTTCATTACACAGTGCTGCCAGGGTAAATGGGCACCACACATACACCTGTCAGACACGTGCTACTATTATCACTGACAACAGAAATGTTGCTAAGATTTTAATTTATTTATAAGTGTGAGGTTATACAATAAATACATTATTAAATCCAACACAACTGTGGTGATATGAAGTCCAGAGAAGAGAATCAAAAATTGCTAATCAACAACAGCTCCTACTTGGATCCTTAACGCAAAAAATATCCTGCTAATTTTTACATGGAAATAAAAAGAATCCCACCTTGTCTACGTAGTTCGTTTTTAACAGCTTCCACACCTCCTGTTTTTTCAATGAAATCATATATGACCTTTGAAGTTTCTTTGTCTTTTAGTTGAGCTTCTGAAATTCCACACAGATCAAACAGGTTTTTCAGTTCTGGGTCTAAGTTGTTCACCTGTGAGCCAGATACATTACTTTTAAGTAGCTTGAAACAAGAGCTTTTTAAAATATCATTTGTATTGGGATAAAAACAACCACAAAGCATGTAGTTAAAAGGAAGAGCAAAGCCAAGGACATGTCTCTGGGCTGACTGTTCAGTCAGAAATGACTATGGTAGGAGAGTTAAGTATCTTGCACAAAGACTTAAGTTTTGCATGTCTTCCCCTCAATCCTGGATCTCTCCTATTCCCTTCTACTCCAACATCTCTCTGTTTGAATCATATTATAAGATCACATTTTATAAATATTTTGATGTACAGTAAAGTTTATTTAATGCCAATCTCCACAATTTACATTAAAAAGCTTCTAAAGCTTTTAATTATTCAGTGTCTTGGATAACTTATTAAATTACTTACATCAAACCCTGTGTTTGGATCCCAACCAACATGTCCAATGTGTCTAAAAAAGAAGAAAAGTCCATTTAATCAGCATAAAAAGGACCTTGTTAACTAAAATAACAGGATGCCAAGACAACTAGAAATTACTACCAGGTTCTACCTCCAGGCCTATAAGACATTAAGGAATTCTTACTTCTCAATGCCCCACTTGAAAACAGAATTGTAAAAGATTCCTTTACTCCCACTTTTTGTCTTGTGGCAAAAAGCCCAAATGCAGAAGTTATTTTGCCCCCTTATATTATGGTCTGTGGCAAAACATGAAGGCTCCCTGCCACCCTATGCTGTATATGGATGGTGATGGCAGATCTGCACAGACATCCAAGGGAGATGAAGTTTGGCCGTATATAGCAACTGGACAAGATACTGCCAAGCTCGAGTGTGATGCAGCTGTAAAACCTCCTCCTCCCTACCATCACTCTGTTCTTGCCTCACCCTTCTCCCATTCACTTCCTTCTCTCAGAGAAGAGTCAGGACTGTTTTCAGTTGCCATCTTCCTAGGCTTCTAGTAGACATTTCACGTGGCTAATAAAGTATTATTTTATGTGATGCTGTAATCAGCTAAAAAGGCAGAAAAGTTTGTGCCCTTCCAAGCAACATCATGCCCCTGCTGTTGGCTGCAGAAGACAGAACCATCATGTTACCAGCACTCCACGTTTTGGGTTTCTTTCTGCTAATGGCCAGTCCCAGAAACACAATGTAGTCTTTGGAAAGATCAATTCAGAGTTTTAAAAATACCAGGTGGTTTGTTAGTAGCCAACACAGTCTAGACTAAGCTGGCCAAGTTATAACAACTGCTTTGCTGTCCTTATGTGGGGCCTTGCACAACAGACCTTATATTCTTGCTTGGGTCTGCTAGTATCATCAACAGCACAAGTTTTGTTCCTTAATGAGATTACTGAAGCTCAATGATCAATTCTGGTCTCAGAATTACTGTGATTAGTGAACTACTGAGTTTGAGGGGCAAGAAGAAACCTGTTTTAAAAATTATGCTACAGAAAAATCAAAAAAGGGAAGCTCTCTGTTTTGCCTAAGTATTTAAATGCCTTCCACTACCAAAATATAGGATGATTTATTGATTAGCGAATTCTGGATATTAAGCTACAGCTTCTTTGTCATAAACTCATCACATGTTTCCTAATACGTAAGTCACGTATCCAACTGTAACATACTAACTGGCATACGGAAATTAACAGAAGTTTACCACCAAACACAGCTTTCCCCATGTATCTCTGCATATCCGCGCAATTCATGATGCCCTTTTAAGAGGTTGTGAGCATATGATTGGGAGATTAGCGTACTTTATTGATATTGAAGTTTATATGGATTAGTTTTAGCAGTATTCCTCATTTTTTTCCATCTTTTAGAGTAAAGTAAGTTACTTGTACACATTGACGGTTAACACGTTGCTTTCAGAGGTCTTTTCAATGAAAACGCATACTTACCAGGTAACTGCAACTCTTATGTTATTTAAAATAATGTACATAGCAATAAGTTATATTATTGTTAAGTATAGTTGTTGTTTTTTTTTCCCCTCAGAATACTGAAAGTGACTTCTGTTAGATGTGGATTTAAAAATTGCATCTCCTGATGCAACTTTGATCTGGCAAACAGCGGCAAACAAACAGCGACAAGTTGGTCTTCGCTTCAGCTTCGCTTGGTCTCACAGCTTCAGTTCCATACAAGTTATCCCACTGGTATATTTGCCTAATAATACTCAACACCCATTTCCACAAGCTTGTACAAAATCAGCAATTAAAGTACCTTACACAGTAAGATGACACTTAGCTGTACTCCACAGGAAACTTAACTAATCCTTAAACTGAACAAAACACACTTTCAATCTTCTTTTGCAAAGATTAAACTTTAAATTTAATGTTACATTTAACGATGTAGGGACATATCTTTTGTTTGAACTTCATTAAATATTTTATCATCTTATTCTCAGCTCCTCTAGCTCTCCTTTAGTATTTTATAAGTGTATATAGTTTTTGCAATTGTACATCTGTTAGGGTCCAACCAAGTCTCAAATTCATTTTATATCTGCACTGCCGCACAACTTCCATAAATTCCAATCGGAAGTAGATTATTTGCAATTTTGTCTGTGTACGCTGAAGCCTGCCTCTGTACAACTACAACAATGACCAACCACCATTCAAGTTTCTTTCTTTCACTTTTCTGCCTTTTCCAGTTTAAGTGGCATTAATAGATGCAGCACTTCACTGACAGGCACATCAGAAAGAAAGCAGCTGATGTCTGAATTGTATTAGTGTGGTCTGGTTAGGGAAGCAATTAGCCCATCCCTCCTTTTACTTTCTGTCCAACACCCCTTTCTACAGAGCACACTCTCAAAACACTGTGCAGTAACATTACTGTAACTGGTAACAGCAGCACTGTTTTATGGAGTTTCATTCTGGGAAGGCATGTCAGTGGTAGTGATACAAAATAATGGTTCAAAAGAACAAGACATTTGCTTGGCATGTAAACCCCATGCTAGTTTGCTAATACTTCACAGAAGCTGATCTTTCTAGTAGCTAACTCAAGCTCTTTAAATTCCTGTGCTTTAGCAAATTAAATAAACTTATTTTTAATGGCAGAACACGAAAATACCAAATTATAGTTCAGGAAGACAAGAGTTAATTCAGTAAACTGACCAAACTCAAGTTTCATGAAAAGGAAGCTTGAAATGATACATTATACCTATTTTAAAAGACTGAAGATACTCAAGAAACAATATTAGAAAAAAACCCCAATCTGTTCCTAAGAGGTGGACACACACTAACTGGATTTTCATCACAAGATATAGGTACAAGCTTATATACCAGGAGCAAGTAAGTTTGTAAACAGAAAGGCAGAGCTAAAAATATGACTGTCACTTCTACTGTTACAATAAGACAGGATCCACTTGTGTATTTTGTGACGAGGCATATCTGTAAGAATAACAGTGTTAAAGAGGTGACTGAAAAAAAAACGCAAAAAAAACCCCACCAAACAAAAAAACACCCCAAAAAACCCCACACCCCACCAAAGATAGAACACAAACTCAAAAGAGTCCTTACTGGAAATTAGATGGTGTTCCAATATCTGCCTTTGTCAATCTTCTCTTTTTAGTTTTTCCTTTCTTCTTTTCTTTGGTATAAGAAATATTGTTGACTTGTGGAGCATAAAATCTGTTCGTTGTAATTTCAGGGTTTTTGATATCAACAGTTGCCATTGGTAGATTTGGGCCTGTAAAAGTAAGGTACAGGATTTTTACTGTTGTGTTTTTGTGTTTCAAAGCCATATTTAATATACATTCTTTTTTTCTTCCCCCCACCCTTTTAGTGGCAAAATACTTGTAGTTTAGCCACAGTCCCCTGTGCCACATGCATCTGGCTGGGTTCTGGATGTCAGAAACAGAAACTAAGTTATTTGCTGAAGAAAAACAACCCACAACCATGTTGCCAGAGCAGAGCAATGGCAAACTAGAAATGTATTTTTGCAAATAAAATAATTCTAAACTAAAGAGCTTTCATGTGCACAGAACACACAGAAAAAGACAAGTTAAGGTTCAGCATAGACTTGTCTATAATCCTCAACAAGATTACAGAACTGAGTGCCACAAACAGTAACACCCAGCACACGATTACCCTGGCAGCGCAGTAAAATGGTCTGAAAGGAGAGAGAACCTTTGCTTAAGAAGCCCAAAGAAGGAATGCTTTCTGCTACCACACACAGAAGTAGAACATCTCAGGAACTTCAGAAGGCTGCCCTAGACACACTGTTGTCTTCAACTATATGACAGTATCTGCGGAACTATTCAGGATTTCTTACTTCTTACTCTTTGACAGGTTTGCAAAAGTCCCAGATAAGAAACAAAGCTTGAAGAGCAGCAACAGTGAAAACAGCACCAGAAATAGAAATTAAACACTCACGTTTTGAATTATGTTCTCAAACTTTGTTCTTCATTATAAACAATTTGGAATTACTATCCTTGTTACTTAAAATGCATCTGAATTATACTCCTGCCAACTTTAGCATTTTATTATTATATTACTTGTGTAATATGAGCAAAAAAGTATACCTAGCATGTTATACACTTAGACTTTTTCAGTTCTGAGAGAAGAAAACCCTTGATGCAAGTAAGTGATAGCAGTATTTAAATAGTAAGAAGCAGTTTATACATTTTTCATATATTTTTATATATATGTATGTATACACACACACAGTTATTAAAAGAAATCTGCAAAAAGGTTAAGCGATCTCATTCTTCCAAAACAGAAACTAAGCAGTCAATTTAGGACCAGTTTGGCAAAAAATATTTTAAAAAGCATCCTTCACTCTGCTGTGAGTTAGTGCCCAATGGTTAGCAAATCAATTAAAATAAGACTCAGTCATCCAGTCTTGCTGGGCAGATGATAATGTCTAATTAAACTTTGATAAATCTGAATTTATTTTTGACATTATGTTTTGTAACTGTGTTTTATATGGATAATTCAAAGTCTCCTAAGCATTCTGAAAAGGCCAACAAGCCTTAGGTTTCACAGTCTGAAGCACAAATCAGAAAGGAGGAGACAATACAACAGATAAACTCCGAATGTCAGCTATGCTAACTTCTCAGTGGGAAGCACCTAGCACTGGTCAGAACAAGAAACAAGAACAGAAACACGACACTGGGCTAGACAAAACTCATCTAAAACCGTATGACAACTCCTATGCTCCTGTAGGAGTCTTAAAGGACAAGATTTAAAACCACATTGAAACTGCAGGAAGAATTTCCAAAGCATTTTCTGCTAAACAGAAATGCTTTGATTTAGAAATGTTATGATCTAGAAAACTGTCCTTTGAGAATACAAAAAAAAAAACAAATTGACCCCATACAACAAAACAATTTGTACTGTTAAAGCTACACCTGAGGTTAGCATTGATTCACTAAGTGCCAAATATTATCAGCTCAAAACTTAGAAGTGGAGATCAGTAAGCCTGCAGGATAAATTGAAAGTTACAGTTTTAATTTCATTAGATTTCAAACCAAAAACCCCTGTAGGAGTTCACTATCACTTTAAATCCTCTGTTAGATTGTCTTACCGTTACAGTGATATTTGTAGTTGTAAAAGCTGTACCGAAGTTCAGGAAGAAAGACGTACCTTAGCACTTCTAGGAAGTTATTGATAATCTTCCCACAATTCCTAACAGTCTTTGAAATTATACTTCCTTGCATGTAAAATCCTGGAATAACCATATATGGTTTTAACCATGTAAAGCAGCAGCCCTTTACAAAATGAAGCTTTCATAAGGTGAGCTGAAATTAAGAGCTGATAGCCTGATACAAATACCTTGATACTAATAAAATCCATACCAGAGATCACAGTGAACTTTCAAAGATGAAGTTTTTTCTTACCGTCAGGTTTAGACATTAGATGTCCACGAGGGATAAAAGAACCTTGGAAAGAACTGCACTCTTCTAGAACCGCCATATTTATATCCAGTAAAATTTTTCCCATCATGAGACATGCACCTTCCCCATCAGGTGTAGACAACTCAATAAACGAGGGCGAGAGAGGCATATAGAGCTCATCATGGGGAAGTACCTGACAGTACAGTGGCGTTAAGCATCCACTGTTACCAATACTCTTGACATCTTCAGCAGGTGCTCCAGAAAATGTAGTACAGAACATTCTGAAATGTTAGTTCTATGAAATTCTCCGTATTTTATTTAGAATCTCTCTAGGCATCTGTCCCAGACTAGAGAGCCCTACAGTAAATGCAAGCTGTTCTAGTTACCATCTGAAATAAAGATTCCCTCAAAACCTAATTCTCTAACAAATCCTTATTTCATCCAGAACTTTACTAAGAGGTCAGTTCAACCACAGTAGCTCTTCTTTATTTGCATAGAGACCTAGCTGTTACAGATGACTAGAACATAAATCCCAGGAAATTACAGACTAATACATTTTACATAACTGTTAATGCCAATTTGATTTTAATCCTGCATTTCTACAAAAAATACATCTTAAATCCGTACCACTGAAAACATCATACAAAAAGACAGAGTGCTTTTTCCACGCAGCTTCAACACATGCAGAAAATCCAGACAAACAAGCCCCACTAGAACAAAATTCCCCAGAGTATTTCAAGCATGGATTGTGTGAGTAAAGAAATGTGACTGCTCTTGTTTTTCAGTTTTAGAGGTAATTATACATCCGTAGCCAGTACACAAAAAGCAGGTATTAATCCCCCCGCCNGTAAAACAAGTACTACCTGATCCTATAGCAGTTTTCCCCAGTTTCATGCTGATAGCACGTATCTGCACTAGTCTGGATTGTAAATACTGAAATGCAGAGTCTGTATACAGTATAGCCACCTGACCATGCTTCCCTGTGACTACAGATGGCATGACCACACTTAACTCTGTGCCAGCAGAGAAGCCAGGCATTATAGAATTTAACAGAATCAGAAAAGAAAATTGGTTAAAAGGTTGTGAAAGAGTACTCAGATGTCTTAGGGAAACAGTTTACTAAAAAGCAGAGACGCTCAGAGCTTTGACTAGTGATTATAAACCTCAAACATTTGGCATAAAACTATGTCTGACACAGAATATTCAGGATAAAGGCACAAGACCAAAAAACGCAAGTTTAGCATGCTAGTATTTTTCTCAAAAAATGTTGCCTGATGTCTTACAGGATGAATTATGGACCCTCTTAAATATAAAAGTTTTTGCTGTCTTACACTTCACAGGTTTAGTTTTCTTAAATCTTATTCCAATCACAGATAGCAAACTAGACAAACAAATTGTGTTATTGTTGGTAGCATTTACAGTAGAGACAATGGCTAAAGTTTTTGTGATAGGTGGCACTACAGTCACCACTGCTGTCTTCCTTCCCATCTGTTCAGCTGATATTGCTTATCAGGGATGCACTGTTTAGGTAAGCAGAAGTAAATGTCACTTAAGAGGCAGAACAGTTAAAACCTCCACAAAACTCAGAAAAGATGGCAAGAATCATGGATGATATTACTTTGATTGTTTCAAAACTAAACAACCCAGTCCCAGTTGAAGGAATTGATACTAAAAATGCCTGGATCTAAACTGATTATTGCCTGAACTTCCTCAAAACTTCACGTTTATGAAAAAGAAACAGTACTTTTTTTGAGAAGTATTCCACAGTGTGGGTGGGGGTGAGCTTTATTTGGATAGAAAAGATATCAGTAGTTCCCGTAATTCAGGGTTATCTGTTTTGGCGACCTACTAAGATGCTTGAATGTCTTGATTAATATAAATTTAAGACTACCTCCTCAGGTCATAAGGGGATCTCAGATGATCAGTTGACCATACCCTTGCTCAAACAGCAGACCTACAATCTGGATCACCAATAGAAATACCACAGCAGAAATCCCTTTTTAACTTCAGTGTGAATTCAGAACTACAAAGACTCCAAACTTGATGTTCATTGATGTGCATTTTTTTACTCGATTTTAGAATAGATGGTAAAAAGTGTTGGATCAAACTGATACACCACATTGACTCCTTCCATCAATTTAATAATTCTCCTGAGGAACCTGTATCTTAATGCCAGCAAGATGTATTCCTGAGATGCAAGAAAGATTATTTGACTCTACTTGCAAAAATAAAAAAAAAGTTTAATACTGATAAACATAGTTATTTTGTCATATGCCATGTTACATGGTTAGCCAGACACAGTGAAATTGCATTTTATGGATGTTTAGTGGAATCTATCATCATTACGCTTGCCTTTAGACAAATAGGCTAACATTTAACTCCAGCATTCATTTCTGTACAGTGATGCTACGTATGCATAATCTCAAGATCAAGCAGCAAACACAAGGTGAAGTCTCAGTTTAAACTGAAGGGCCTCTGTCCTATTTGCAATGAAACATGTTCCTCCAAAAACATTCTTTACAAATGCCAGCTAAGCCACAAGTCTTTCAAGCTACAACTAAACAAATACCAAAGAATAGAAACAAAACAAATATACTAGCCTCCAGAATAAAAGTTTACCACTTTTGCCACCACATAACTATCCCAAACAAGTCCCAAGCAAAGTCATACATAAACAGTAAATGACAGAGGAAAAGATAAAATGCAGCGATTCGTGTAAAAAGCTTACCATTTGGTGGATCTCGTCTTTTTTCTGTTGAAAGAGAAAAAGAGCTATTTATTCATAGGTATTATGGAAAAATTAATTCTAAACTTTTAGTCAATGACCTTGAACTCCAACTTCAAAATCTATTAATAGCCTTAAAACCTACCTGTGTAGTTGAAACAAAGCATTACAGAACAATCAAATCCCAATCTTAGATAATAAGCACCTACTTCGAGTGAGCAAACTGAGTAGGAACATAAGGAAATTGCTACTAAGTTGGTTTCAGACAAATAGCAAAAACTCAAATAGCAGCTGTTTGGGTACAACCTATCAAAGCAAGCTTTTTGAAACATTATGCTTTTTCATTTCCACTACATGAGACTGTTCTTTCATTTATATTTGAAAAATAATTAACACTTTTATACAGTACTGTTGTCCCACAGAATCTAAAGTATATTTTTTTACTTTATGCAAAGAAAATAGGACACAGAGGGGCAAGACACTTCACCTGTGTTATCCAACAGGTAAACAAGTAATATGGAACAGAACTAGAATCTCCTTAGTACTAATCTGATAGCCTATTCACCATTTCACAGACCACAATGAATTTGGTTTGATGATTTAAAACATAGCCATAACCATTTTGCACCTCAGTATTTTCAGCCTGTAACAGTAAATTCTTCTTTAAAGGAGAATTCCCTCACTATTAATTACTGTCTGCCACATATACTAGCCCTACAACCCACCAAAAATAACATTTGCCTACCCAGCAACTGTCCTTCCAAGCCCCTAGTACACAACTGCACTATTTGTATATGCACACCCCCTCTTACTCTTAAGCAGCAGTAGACACATGGGCAAACAGTTTGTCATCTCACCACACCAAAGAGCATGGCTCTACAAGGAAGGCTGTACATCCCTTCCTTTCAGATCTGGAATACCTGAAGTCTATCAGGAACCCCCAAAAGTTCTGTAGCAACGATTTGCAACAGACATTTCACTTTTAAGCAAGTCCCAGAAAAACTACTGACTTACTATACTTGTCCAGCCACAAACATAAGGGGGAGAAAGGATCTTCACAGATAGCATTGACTTGAATCCTAAGTGCGCAAGGCACAGCAGCATCCTATCAGTCAGCTGATAGTCAACATAGGAATAAAGAACTTACCAAGGTCATCAAACGTTCAGAGGAAGGTGACCAAAACCCCTTGAGAACAAACTTTTGCTGAGCAAGCCTTGTATAGACAGAGTTGCCTCTTAGCTCACAGCAGATTAACTTCAGGTACAGAAGTAGAGAACCTCTGCAAGGGTGCCTCAACAAAAGCTATCAGGTTTGAGGGGAGAAGATTTAAAAAAAAAGCAGGGTTTTTGGCCAAACAGTGTGCTTTCTCTTCCTAGAATTCAGTTTAAGAAACCACTGTTGCATTGCCAAAAAAAAAACAAAAACCAAAACCAACCCAACCCCAAACTTAACTTTTGGAACACGATTAAGAGTTTTATTCAACAAGTCAGTGACAGCAAGAGAGTGCAGGACTGACTGCAAGTCATTTGGCACAGGATGGGAAGCTGGCAAAAGCAGGAAGTATTCATAGCAAGTGTTAAGTGTCCCTAGGCCAAGTCATGGGAATCTATTACAATCTTCACTAGAAGAAAGAGTTCAAGAGAAAAGATAGTGGAAAACAAAGCAAGGCATTTTAAACGCTTCCTGTAATTTTTGCTGGGTATATGAAGGATTAATTTGTGGCCCAGAGATACTAGATCTGGTTTTCTGTAGTTCCCACTACTGACTAGAAAACCTGAATTCCTGTTCTGAAGTGCAGATGATCTGACTGGAAAGCGGTGGGTTTCTTTTATTGAAAATGGAGATGCCTACTGATTCAAAACAGATCAACTTCACCAGCTGCCTATGTCCAAAAAACACCGCTCCTTTCAGTAAGTACTCCTGGAAATAAGAATGATCTCTGCTGAGACTTGAATCCAATGCAAGCTGAACACTTCCGAGATGCTGTTGTCTCCCAGGCAGCAAAACTAAAACCTGTGACCAAAGATTAAAAAAACCCCAAACAACCAAAAAACAACCAACAACAACAACCCCCCCAAACAACAACAACAAAAAAACCTGCAAACAGCTCTCCATATAACTTATCCAGCTTGAGGCTTATGAATTGCATTAGGAAGGGCATCAGGAGCTAAAAGCTTGTGGAAGAAAAAGGCAGCTTCAGAGAGGGCTAGCAGAGCTCCCACCCATGAGCTACAAGTGATCCATAAAACATCAGTCAAGAAACTTCCTACTTTGGAAAGGCAGTTAATAGCAAGTCTCTGCTCTACAAAGTCTGTGCTGTCCTTTTACAGCTGACTGCTCAGAATGCAGACAGGAAATGTGTGTGTACACACATTAACACTCCTGAGGCAAGATAATAAAAACTAATGGTAGCCACGTGCAAGAATACCCACAGTAAGAATATCCTACACTGACAAGACCTGAGAAGAGAAACCTGCTTCCCAGGGGAACTATTTAGCATCTGTAAAGAAGTAAATAGATTATTAAAGTAAGCCTACCAGGGAAATCAATTGATTATAGTACCTTCTTCCTAACCTACGGAAAAGAATTTGAATTAAAAAAATAAATAAATGAGGAATTTAGCTAGATGAAAACCAGCTGATATTAAAAAGATTAGGACAATGACACACCAGTAATTCTTCCTCTGCGTTTCTCCCTCATTCTATTCTCTATTAGATACTTTGTGTGTTTGCAAGCTGTTGTACATTCTCTATATGAAGCCAAACTTTCACCTCTCTGGAACTCCAGATGCACTTACTCAGGAGTTGTCTGTATCACAAGTGCATTTCATTCCGAGTGAGGAAGAGCAGAATACTGTTGCCTTTCCTTACAGCTGTTAAGACTGTATTTTGTGTACTAGGCTCATCACCAAGACAGTTTAGTGAGCCAGGACTGTTATTCTTGCTAACTTCCAACAACATAAGCTTTCCATAAGACTCCTGGAAAAATCTCCTAGCAAGCCCTGAATGGTGTAACAGGCTGCAAAGTGATCACATGGAGTGCTTCTTTCAGCTGAAAGCATGTCAGGTGGCATTGCCATTGCATGAATTTAAACATATTTTGGAAGGCATGGAAGTAAGAGTCCCATTAAAACACAAAAGCATCAGAGCTACCAGACTGTTACCCCTGTGTTTGAGAAGTTCTGACACATTAGAATACACACAAATTTTATATACAATATAAATAATATCCAGCTTTTTTATATAATAAATTAATATGCTTTATAAAAGCATTTGTAAATAAATAAAGAAACCACACATAACAGTGGCAAATCAGCTTTGACTTGGGCAAGTGCAAATGCCAAGCATTTTAGAAGCACAATTAGATACAGTCGCATCAGTGAGAAATACTGAACTCCATCTGGTGGCTTGACTAAGGAATCTCATGATTAGTTTCAATTCTTGTTTTGTTGCTCGTCACAAGGAGGAAAAAAAAAAAAGGAGCTTTTTATTTTTTTTTCTTTTTTTACATTAAAGTTGCCTTCAACTTGTGTTTGGGGAGGAGGAATTGTTTGCTTGTTAAAGACAATGTATGGAGTAAGCTAATCCTACAACATGAGTTTGAGCACAAACCTCAAGATATTAGCTCAAAGGGTAAAGAAGAAAAGATTCTGTGGCCCTGTGAGAAAAAGAAAACAAAAAACAAACCAAACAGAAAACAACAGACAACAGAAGTCTATGTGGAAAGACAGAGGTGAACCCATTCTGTGAATGGGGGGTTTGACCGAACCACCATTTTCAAGGTTGGCTATGGCCAATAATGCATATTTCCTTCCAAGTCTTGTTTGTGCACTGTTAGCACTGTGGTTCAGACACAGTAGAGTGAAACTTCAGGAAGACAAGATGTGAGCTGATGCAAAATTACTTTTTCACAAGTATGAGAAACATCATTAAAATCACTCCTTAATGATCCCACCTCTTGTCATAAAATGAGAACTATGAACTTACTCTAATACTGAGCAGAGGAAATCTTAGAGAAGCCATTTAAGCTTCCGGAACAGATGATCTGCACCTGAGTCACCATACTGGAATCAAATCCAAGTAAATACATATAGATCATGTAGGTTCCCAAGAATACTTTGCACGGACAGCACTGCCATATAATGGCTTTACTCCCTTTACATCAGTCTACACGGCACTGCTATTGCAATTCTATTCCAGAACAGACTACAAAAACACATCCTATAGCTTGAACACAAGTCCACGTTACAGCTTACAGCAAACCCAAGCACAGTTTATGGGCTTCCTGGAAAAGGGCCACAACAAGATCTGTAGGAAGCCCAAGCTCCCTTTAAAACACCAACCACATTCCTAAGGCATCTTGCAGCTGGCAAAAAGCATGCAGCACTTCAGGCTGTCCTGTGCCACTAAGGACAGTATAGGCACATTATGTCTCCTCCTCTTGGCTCTGCCAAGATCACTAGTTTTGAATAGGAGATATTCCTCTACTAAAGGCTGGACCAATGCCAAAAATTCATTCACATGAGCTACTAAACACACCAGATGGTAAAATCTTTGTTACAGCCCACTTGGGCTGAATTTAAACAAATCGGTTATAAACAGCCCAGAGCTAAAGAGGGTTTAGTCAAATGTGAAAACAGCTTACAGAAAGATTTCTAGTTTTCCCACTGACGGCTTACCATTTTTTGCTTCCTCCTGATGTATATTTTTAAACCCCAAAACCTTCCAGTCTCAGCTTACAAGGAAACTCACAGCAAGGAGCATCACGTTATTTCAGAACAATATTATTTTTTGCACAACAGAAGCACACTTTTTTAATAACACAATGACTTTTAAATATAAATATGGCAGTAATGCCTCCAGTAGCTTTCAGACATAGAAGTAGTTTCTTGCCTCCCCCAGACCAACATAAACAAGCCTGAATTTAAGATTAATTTGAATATTTACCAGATTTTCTCTGCCGTCGTCCAAGTAAATCTGTTACTGTTTTGCGGAATAGTTTAGCTTCTTCTTCATTAGCAAAATTAAGACCAACTTGACATGTCTGAAAAACATTAATATTCCCCCACCCATGACTAAGAAAACATTTCAAAGGCTTTCTTAAGTGTCTTCTTAAACCTTCTGAAGGTATAATCAGAAAAATTATCACTGCAAATTTGGATCTAAGTCTTAGTGAAACATTCTATCTTAGGAATGTCTGTCTACTAATCAAATTTCTAGACATCACGGCTAACAATTTTAAGCAAAATCTTGTAGCTTGGAATCAAAGTGGGGAGAGAAAAGTTTGTGCTTTAGGAATATACGATACTTCAGAAATATCATCTGCAAGCTAAAACAATTTCATTAAAGGGAGTTGAAAATAAAGAACCGCATTTTATCCTTCTATCCTATGGATTAAGTTTTCTAGTTGAGATTTAAAAAACCCTTTTACAAATAAGATTTAAGAACCTCAAGGAACACAGATATCATTATACTTTTATAAATAATTTACAAAATGAAATTAAAAATTTAGTTATATTAGCAGAAGATATTATTCAAATAAAAGACATTTAAAAATAGGTATTCAAAGACATTAAGACTCACATCTCCAGCAAAGGTATGAAAATATCCTTTAGGACTATTATATACAAAGTTATTATACAGCTCCTGCTCCCACAATAATTTCCCATCCTGAAAAGAAGAGAAAAACAGATTTTGAGAAATTTGGACAAATTGAAGAGTTTAACTTCTTTCACAATAGAACCTATTAAGAGTTGAAAGGTGCATGCCGTTAAGCATCTACCTTGCTATTAATCCAATTAATGAGTTCAATCAAAATCAAATTATCCTGGAACTTGCAGAATAGCTGTGAAAGACTATTCCATTAGGTCATGTGCTCTGTTCAAATTCCCAGATGCTTTCATAAAACATCCTTCAAGTTCTCCAATCCTGCAACAGTGATGCTGGGAGCAGTGACAGTGACCAGGGACAGAAATACAGTCATAACAGCAGGAGAAATGAAGGAGACTTCCAGTCTTCTGTTAGTATCCCAGGATTGACTAGAAAACAGTTAACTTAAAGGGAACAAAAATTTCACCTTTTTAGGAAGCTTTATAAATATATATGAATAGCATTATAGTTCAGCACCCAAGGAAGAGGTTTCTTATTAAGTCTAATAGTCAAGAGATCAAAACAAAGTCAAATGCAAGCACCAACTGGCAATCCTGAACAAATCTGAGAGACTTCAGGCACTGAGTGTTGACAGATAAAGAGCTGTTCCTGGCTGTAGAGATAATGGGAAGCTTTCCAAAGTTTCAAAGTCAGTAGGACTTCTGCTTCTTTGTATCATTTTTGTTATGAAAACACATCTTAGACACTTCATCTCTTAGTTCCCACTGTCTTGAGTGAAATACTGTAACAGGACAAAGATCTTCAGTAGGAATGTATATAACCGTGGAGTGGAAAAACACCCACTTGCTTGTTTTCACGTGCCCCAACACTAATCAAAAAGCCTGATTCCAAACTGTATAGAAGACAGTATCTATTTTGTTAATATCAAAGTAGTGACACTTGCTAGAATTTTGACAATTGTCCATATCAGTGACACTATACTAACTTTCACTAGTTTAACTAGTCAGATTCACAAGAGCTTCTATTGAGCTGTTAGAAAATTGTATTTGACATTTATTTCATCCACAAAAGCTGACATCTATAAAATAATTTATATCTAGAATACCTGAGAAAGTTGTACTTGCCTATTAATAAGCACTTTGCTGCACTCCTTAAAGCATAACCATTTACTTGAGAACTTCCATGAGTCTGTAGCTACAACAACCTACACTGATTCAATTCGAAATGCAGAATGAATACAACCAAGCTTGAAGAGTCTGAAAAAGAAAGAGATGCTTACCTTAATGTCAAATATTCTGATAAAATAGGACCTCTGTGGATTGTCCTTTACAAGGCAAGCTACACCACAGCATTTCTTTGACCACATGGCATTGCGATCTGCTGCATATATTTGAACAACTGCTGAAGACATCGTCTAAAAAGAAAAAGTAGCTATTACTTTCAAGGTAAAAATCATAAATTCTACGTTTCATGTCTTATCAAAGCATCTCTTAATTTTGTTCCTCATTCCAGGCAGCAACTTTGATGATTTCCCAGGTGGTAACGTTCAAGTTACCCCAAATCAGTGTTATGCTTTAGATTTTCACTTCTACACAAGATTTAGACAGTATAAGACCCCAGTATAAGACTTTTTGTTCTTGTTCATAAAAATCAAAGAGACTTAGTCTCTGAGAGGCAGAGCAGTAACTACGGTGGTCACACAGACATGCCCTAAGGTCAACTAAATTTCTTTCTGCTCAGTACTTCAAACTGGATACAACACTCAAGCTAAAACTGTAAATTACATGGTGCCTGGAAACGCTCCTGAGTACTTGAACACAACTGTCTACATTGCTTAATTGTTCAAATGGTCTCTGGCATGATTTTAGTCTAAGACAACTAGCAAACTCCTAGAATTCTTGGGCATGATTTGAGAATTCACATGAGCAAGGCTCCTTCCCAGCTGGCAACTTTAAATCATCCTATTTTCAAACTGAAATATTTTAGTAAGATATTAAGATTGTTCCACACCAGATTACTTTGGTCATTAGGAATGTTCCTCAGCATATTTTTTAGTATATATGTATCCCACCTCGAAAGCCCAACAAGGGAATGAAAGGTGAAGCCTTTAAACAGTGCTACTTACCAACCAACTAATAAGGACATAAAGCTTAAAGGCTCTGTAATGAGACAGACCAGAGGCTAGTTACCCCACAGTCTACTTTCCATTAGCACCAGATGCCTAAGGAGAAATACAAGAGTACGCCATTATACTACAGGAGTATACCCCCAGCAACAGGCAGAATGGAGCTCAAAGCTCCCCTGAGCCTCCATACGTGTTCTACAGCATGTGTTGAATTTTTCTTTTGTGAATTTAGATAATTGTTCATCAGACCCATGTGAACTTCTGGACATCACACCAGGCAGGACTGTACTTCTCAGTACAATCTGATGCACTGTGTTGATTAGTTAGCTGCTTTTATCTAAAAGCTTGCCACCTGCTAGTACCAGTTGACTGCGCCTCCTTGCTCTTACACTAGGAGATGGTGTTAATGGTTCCACATCTACCTCTCCATGCTTCACATACTTTTAGAGACTCTGGTGTCACTTCTTAACACTAAGTTCTCTACTGTTTAGGAAATGATACTAGATTCAGGTTATTCTTGTAACAAAGTTAAAAAAAAATAAGCCATTCTATACTTAAATTAGCCTTTCCACTCTCACATGGATCTTACCGAGGCCTACTACATCCGTCTTGGAATGGGGAAGAGACTTATGCTAGATGAATCCAGTTCGTTAGACTTGAAAATAGGACCACAGTAATACTGTTTTCTGTTTTGTCCTCTATTTCTTCCTCTGTAAGCCAAAGACTTTTATTTTTGTTTTCAGTGTGGAACATTAAACTGATGCTTCCATAGATCTGTTAGTTTCAAGGCCTTTCTGGAGAGACCATATCTGTTCTGAGTAATGGGCTCCTTATCAGGTTTTCCCTACCTGCTTTACAACTATTACTTTATTTTCATCAACACTGACTACTTGCAAAAACAGCTGACATCTAAAATGCAGGTGTATCCTGTCATATTATAAAATTATCTACTAAATTTCAGTATCACTCATGTCACACTCTTCAACTGGTTTCAAGTAACTAAAAGAATAACATAAGTTTCATGGCTGTTCGGGGGTTTTTTTGGTCTTTTTTTCTTTTAATTGGAAAAACTTCCAATTTTGTTAAAATAGAGTTGAAGTAATATAGCCAGACCGACAGCTATTCCTTGGGGAAGCTTTATAACCTTTGGCCAAGAACTGTGATGTAACTTTCACAAGTCAAGATGCAACTCTGTTCCTCATTGCAACCACCTCTTCTGAAGTTGGCAGACTTGACTACTAATATTTCTGGTAACCTACAGGAAAAAATAAAAGCATGACTGCCTGATGAAAAGAAGGCTTTGTGGTTGCCTCCTCAAATGCTCTACAAGTAAGTGTACAATAAAACTTCTCTCCCTGTAAACTACAGAGCAATATGAATGAATTAATCACAACTGTATTAGTAACAAGAGGCTATTGAATTAGCCACACTACCACAACAGAACAGTCAGCTGACAAAGCTGCAAGTACAGGAGATGCTATTTTCTCCCTTATGTTGCAACAGGAAAAGACTTAATTTTGGGTACAGCTGGTCAGATTTTGTTCAAAACTTCTGCTAACAGCCTTTTTTCTCATTTCTCCAATACCATCTCATTTTTAAACTTGTGGACATCAGAGAACAAAAACAAGCATAGAAGGGCCACTCTACACTTGAAATGAAGGCATCGCAATCAACCACAACTGTCCCACTGTCTGTTCAAGAAGCCATCTCAACCCTCCAAAATAGGTCCAGCTCCACTATCCTTCCCCCAACAAGACTACCCACAGAAACAGGGGGTCTTAGCAGGAGACAAGCAACTTAAATTCTAGGCATAGAAGAGAGGTTTCTGTGACAAGAAAGGGCTCCCTACACATTGCTTCCTATCATATCTTGCAGTAAGAGTCATAACTCAATGATGATTATGCCTGAAACTGTGAACTAGCACCTACCCCATGAGCAAACAGAAGAATATTGCACAATGAGTGTGTCCTCATTCTGTATAATCGTAACAGATTTAATGTATATTTGGATATCCTACAAGCAGAGCTTAATTTACATGTTAGAGAACAATTCCACTGAGTCTAAAGTAGGTGTTGTTTTGAGGTCTACCAAGCTTAGAGTCCAATTACATTTTAACTTGATCATTAGTGTTGTGCAAATTCCTAGCATTGACAGACTGCAATGACGTTTTCACATGTTAAAACATGTCATTAAGAATTCCACTGTTACTCCACTACAGGAAAAAATACAAGGTGTATTGGGGTGGGAGGGCAAGGATAATAAAATCCAATTCCTTTTACTTCAGCTACTGCTCATTTTCATCATCCAGAGCAGTGTTGCCACAGTGATACTATATAGCTTCTAGAAGACCAGTAGCAAAAAAATATTTAATCATCCACAGCTTTGGGAAATGTACAAACTTACCAGCAAAATTTAAAACTTGTGAAAATATGATTCGTACGCTTCATTTATTTATTATTAATAAAGTCATAAAATCAATTAAAAAAATAAATTAGATTTTAATTGCAGAAGTGCAGCATCTAATATTGTTTACACAAATACTGTAATTTGAATATTCTACTACATTTTCTGAATAAGCACTCATTTTGTCTATTTTGAAGCCAATTAATACATCCAGCTCAATTTCTCACAACATTCTTGAAAAGAATGTTGCATTTAAAAGTATGGGTTCTTTAAAATCATACATAAATATTTCTTCACATGATGTCACATCACTGATTTCACAGACAGAATTTAACAGAACTACCATTAGATATTCAATGTAATTAGCATATTTTTCTCTGATATGGTAAGTTGATTTGTTGTTTATAACTTAAAAGTTATTACTGCACTTTCAGGAGGATGATTTTGAGGTTGGCACAAGCGTTTGGTGGACAATTTTGGTGAGGACTTTGTCCTGTTTATACACCTCTGTATTTGGAAAAAGTGCATAGGGGAAAGAAATAACTACTGATGAGCCATAGAGATGAGAATCAACCCCCTTCTGTCCATCCGTCCCTCCACTTCTCTTTATTTTTTCCACAGTCAGTCTCCAGCTGGAGGACATGCCATTGATTCCAGGGACTTGTCACATCCCTCAAACTGATGAGCTATGAAGCAATAAGTCTGGTATTGTCAGCTGTTTGCTGGCTGTGTCACTGGCAGAGCTGGTCTCACTCTTGGACAAGCATACTGTCAGATATGTGGTATCAACAAAAGGCTTGTGAAAACACCTTCAGAAGGTAGCCACAACTCGTCATTACACATTTGTAGAATGTGATCACAGCAGCCACTGATAGCTTCCAACTGGGCAGCAGATAGCTGTGTACTTTGATCAGCTTCTGGTGTGAACATTTGCTGCAGTAGCCTGTCAAGTTAGTGACTTTCTGTAAACTCAGTGTTTTTCAAAACCAGTAAAGCAAGCCAACACAGACAGTGGCACATCTCATTACAACAAAGACCCACTGCACTGGATTGCTTATGGTTGACATGGATTGCAAAAAACTTAGAAATTACAGAAGACGACAGACATTAAGACATAGTGAACCAAAAGCCACAACAGAGTGCAACAGCAACATTAAGGCTGTAAGGGGATGTCCACCCACCTTGGCGTATACCAGAAAGCAATTCAAGACCTACCAGGATGGTTTTTGTGGTGTTTGTGTACATCTGTTTATGCTGCACAGATCAAAGACTCATAAAATAACTCTGGTTGGATGTGACCTCCACAAGTCTTCCAGCCTGACCTCCTGCACACAGCAAGAGTAATTAAAGGCATAGAGTTCAACTTGCTCAAGGTCCTGTCCAGTTAAGTTTAAAGGTTGCAAATCACCGCTGCGGAACCTGTTCCGGTGCTTAATCACTCCCATTTCAATGCTCGTAAAAACGCAACTAACTTTTAATGTATTCTTCTAATGGTATTGTTACATGTTGACAGTCATACTGAAGATGTACCTTTCAATCTTTTTCCAATTTTAAGAGTCACAGTTTTAAGAGTCACAGTTTTTCCAATAAAGGTGTGGGCAAAAAAAGAACATCTTGCGCTGTAATGCAGTAATGCAAGTAGTAGCAGTTGTTTCCAAGCAGTAACCTCTTGGAAAAAATACCATGCTGATATAATGCCTGTGGCTTCTTTACTAAGTCAGTTTGGAGACTTTTAGTGCTCAAGTCACAGTGAATGCAATTAGCTTCTTTAACATTTCTGTGGGAAAAAAAGCTGTGGTGAAAAATTGTGTACAATCCAAACCCTCTAAGAACAGCAATAAGTATTTCTATTATCTTTGCCCTAAAGAAGGTATTTGGAAAAGTTGTCCTGATCAATACGACAGCTGGCAATAAGGTAGCTGTGGCAGGTATTTGTTAGGACCACCTATGGTGGTAATCGTTATTATGGCTAAAGCCTGCCTATGTGATGCTGGGTGCTCCTGGGTCACTCATTTCTTCATAGATACAAGACCCGGAAGACAGCCTGCAGTTTGGATGGCTGCTCAAGGACAAAGCTCTTCGTTGACATTGAAACAATGGTAAGTAATAGCCTTCCTCAGACAGCAGCACTCAGGAACAGGCATGTGCTAATGTCAAGAACCACTTCACTGTGGAAAACGCTTAGGGAGGTGTAACTCTAATCTTGACCACAGCAAGGACAGGAAGCTTCAGTACCAAGGCAGTCTCTAACAGCCTAGCATTATCTGAGTCATGGAAGAAGACACGGAAACTCATTAAGACTCACGAATGAGAAAGACAAGAAGCGGAAGCAAGCATGACAGGTAGCTAACTACAAGAAATCAAGACTAATCCATAGAGAATTAGGCAATTAGACAGAACTTGGTGGCTGACATTTCTTCCTCTAGATTACAAGCATTCTGCAGGAAAAAAAATACAAAATGTAGCATTAACCAGTCAAGCAGAAATATTGCTTGAAATTTTAGTTTATCTCAAAAATAGCTTATGCTTAGGCCATTGTATGTTTAAATATCAATACTTTAATAAATTCTTGTTATTCAGAGTGAATAAAATTTGAGCTAGACAGTGATAATACCTTCATGGGTTTCTTCAATAACCTTATCTTTTGTGCCATAGATAACACAGATCTTCCAAAAACATTTTGGCAGTGCTCAACACAGCTATGCATTTTATCTCATCGCTCTTAATAAGGAAACACAAGCAAAACCAGCTACAGGGACCAGGCCCTGGAACCTCCTTGTCTTCTCATGGCAAGGCTTTTGGTGGCCTACACAACCAAGCTCTGCTCACTCCTTCTGACAGTTTGATTTCCCTTCTGCACTATGGTCCCATTTCAAGAGAAAATATAGCTATTTTCTTGGCATTGAGGGAACAGTGCCATGTGGGAACAGTGTGTTCCCTTCCTGCTAGGAAAGGCTGATAACCCATATCCAGGGTGCATGTTCTCATCACCATGCAATCCTACAGAAGGCATGCACTGCCATCTCCTCCAACTATGTTTTTAAATGAACTGAACAAGCCTACCAGTATTCAGATGATCCCCAATTAACTAGGCAACACAAACAACACACAACTATGCTTCCCTAACAATTTCCACAGTATAAGCAGCAGAGGCATTTGCTAGAGTAGACAAAAATATTTCCTAGCACTTTCACAGAAACTTAGTAAACTTGAGCTTAATCAGGTTCCGAGTACTACAACATATATTAGCCCTGGATAGCAATTCAATCCTCTTGAGCACAGGTGTCTAGTATAATGGTTTAGGTGCAATTCAGGCCAAACAGCAAGAAATAGGAACACAAATCAACACTTTCACCAAATTTTAAAGGTCTCAATAAGTATTTACAAGTGTCGACTTGTAATCACATTTACAGTTTAGATGGGAAAGAATGAAGGTAGGAAGAAACAGCACAAGGAGAAAGAAAAGACTAGTGAGACTAAGGGCAGATTGCTTTTTGCTTCTTCCTGACATCTTAATCTGAAAGCACCACAAGGATTATATAGTCCTAAACAACAGAAGAATAACTACAATAGATACATCTGTCTGTCTTTTTAGCCCTTTTCCCCTCAGTGGATCAAGCTAGTTATGGTTACTGCACCTTGTATTAAAAAAAAAAGCGCATGTGATGACACTGTCTTGGTAGTATACACACACACACATTTCTGTAGATAAAAAACACTTTTTTGAGGACTCTACTATAAAATCTAGTTTATAAAAATATTTTTGCAATTCTCAGACTGGCTTATAATTTGTCTTTGCACCAAGTTGCCTCCAGAATCTTCACAAATGAGTCCAATATGTGAGAGTGTTTGTTCACTTGGGATCTGGATACTTTGTTTGCAATTTGGGTAAACCGTATTTATTTCTATCTTTAAATCTATTATAGCTGTTAAAAGATATATTTAACAAATAACTAATAATCTCATCTCTAAAGACAATTGTATATTGCAAAGAAAATTAGTTTAAAATCCTGTTTCTATCATCTGAAAGTAGTTTCCCATAGAAAGAATAAATACAGAAACTTCAGAAGTTTGCTGGCAGATTTCAACAAGTTAAGAAGCTGGAAACAATCTTCTGATTTTAATACTACTTACAGGACATTATTTTCAGAAGACAGACTGATTGCTCCACAGACAGGGAAACTAAAGCAAGATTTCACATTATTTGACAGAACTGACATAAGAGAAGCTTTTGTAAACACCCAATCACATGAGAAAAGTTTTAGTTGGTGCAAGCTGAAAAATTACTCAACTGAAGACACTGAGGTCTCAGCAGTTCTACTGCTTGTGAAATTATTTGCTATAATCACCAGCAGCGTTCAATTTTAGCTCAAATATTGCTGCTCAATTTTTTATTTCCTGTGACTGCCCACTGACGATGCACTATGCACAGATGATAAGAAATTAGTGTTTTTTCCATCTAGTTAGGCAATATCCAAAATAAAGCCACTGCATAAGAGATGTTGCCTTTTCCTTATTTGAAGGGAGAAGGAAGAGAGTAAGTTTTTCTGAAACAACAAAAAGTCACTTTGTGTCTTCCCTATCATTTCTAAAACAGAAAGATCTTAATTTAAGTTAAAAGGTGCTTCTACACAACACATAGCTCAAAACATTGAAGAGACCCAAGAGACCCAAGCTAATTTTTAAAAAAGGACAGATTCTGTGCCTTGTTCCGATCAGCACACAAATCAGCTTCAATGTTCTCACTGAAGATCTTTCACTGATGTGGAGAAGGCAGCAGTGGTCACTAAGTGATGTTAAAACGAAGAAGAGATGAAATAAGGGACTAGTAAAAAAAAAAACCAAACTATTAAAGTGCTTGTCCAAAATTAAGCCTACAATCGTATAGCAAAGCAATCCTTCACTCCTAATCCTCAGCCAGCCATTTCCAGAGAGCTCACATTTTTTCTGAATGTCTTCAGATGCAAGTTCATTAACATTTCCAGTACCTCCCAGAATGCCCCAGTTCAGCTAGAGCTGGCCCACTCCATTTCAAACACTTGTTGCTCAACTGTGGATCACACAAGACCAACAATTAAGATATGGGTAAACATCACAGCATATAAAACCAAATCAAACATCACATGGTTAATTAAGAGAGACGTGTTTTTATCAGGCATGGAATAAAGATATTTTTAAATCCTACAACCTCAGTTCAGACAACACAGGCAAAACTTCAGCCTTCCTGAGATATGACATAACCATAACCACAAGCACGCTCCAGATTATAATATTGCCAGCCGGTCTCTCTCAGCTTAGCAGATCATTTCCCAGATGACATCCACAACCTGGGGTTTTCAGTGACAAGCAGGCTGAACCGCTGTCACTTCCTGTTGACCGGCACAGCATCATTAGGAGCTTACTCAGCTCCGTCTCACTGCTTAAAGCTGCTGACAGCTTGGCTGGCCAGAAAGCAGCAGACACATGACAGAAAACAGTTACTTGAGTTCTGTTGGTAAAGTTATAGGTGAAGAAACTTTTCAGAACAAATGGAAGTACGCTGCGCACAGGCCATCCACAGATTTGCCACTGTCCTACTGCAATGGAGCAAAATAATCCTTAATGCAGAAGAAAGGCATATTGTCTTTCAGTTCCCACCCCCACGCTCCCAAGACACTCAAAGTCAAGGCATGTAAGACTAACTTCTCATCTAAAAATTCTCTGAGCTTTGAAAAGGAAAAGTCTACTCTTCCATTTTGAGACATTTTAAATTAACCAAGACTCCCAAGACTAGGATGATCCTTAGGCAAACTGAGCACTATACAAATACATAGATTAATTGGTTCTGAAAACTATGGTTTGTGGTCACGTGCTGAAATTGCAGATTGACGTTTCAAGCCATACAGACTCAAGGCAAGAATTATGATTTTCAAGCAACCCATGGGATAAAACTGGAGCTCGAATCTCTTTTGTCCTGTTGCACTGTCTATTCAGCTGCAAGGGAAACCAGCTGCTTTGACTCAACATTCTCTTCTCTTCTACCAGGAACCCATTGCCTTGGTGCACGGATGTCCTCTTTCTTCAGCCTTCACCACCCATTCCATTTTCTACACAGCGTTTTTCCAGATGCTACACACTAGTTCTATATTTAACGCAGGTTCCTATAAGCAGATCCTCATATACACTTTGAACATATGATAGTGATTTGAGAAAATATATTAGAATTCAGACCCTTACTATCCATAGAAAACCAAACCAGGGTTGTTTGGTTTGTGGTTTTTATTTTTTTTTAAGAGATAGATCTACTATAGCTCTTTACAGATTCACTTACTGTTACACATATCATCATGTTTACAAGTAAAAGTCTTCAGAACAACAGTTGAATTGATTAAAGAAAATCTGTGAAACATAAGCCTCAGGAATTCCTTGATTATCGCAGCTCTGGAATACCCATTAATGAGTCCTTGAGAATGCTACTTAGCACCTACTGGTACTTCCAGGTCCAAATTTAAAATAAAAAAAAATAAAATAAAAGAATATTTGCTTTGCAGAGGTAAGGTTTAGGTGAAACTTTTTTTTTTATGATCTCTGCACTTGAGGACAGAAAATAATAAATAGTTTTGAGTTCAGATACTTTGAGAACACTGAAATAAAACAGCTTACATTGTTTCAAAACAAAAAAACCCTCTTTTATAAGAAAACATAAACTCCATGCCAACATAAAACAAAGAACTCCCTTCAAAATATTAAAAAATTGAGAAAAGGCTATTAAAAGTAAAACCTCTTTGAATAATAGCCAGCAACTGGTCTCGCAATTGTGTACACAACTTGTGTCCCATCCTGTAAAGCAGACTCAATCCACTTACATAAAGTTACTTAAGAGATGCAACCCCCCCATGCTTTTACTGTGCCACAACACACTTTAATTCCACCTCCAGCAGTTCAACTTCAAACAGAACAGTTATGGTAATTCAAGTCAAATACAAAGGAAAATATAATTGTACATAAGGTTATTTTTTTTTTAAACACACAACTGAATCTGGTATGAAAAAAGTCATTCCCAGCTATAAATCTCAAAAAACAGATATGCTATGGGAAAAAAACAAACAAACAAAAAAAACCATGAAGATGTAGTGCTTTACGATCGCTGAATGTATTCAAAGCTCATTCCAGACATACAACATCTTTCAGAGTAGAAGACGTACCTAATAGCGAAAGCATCAGGTGACTGTGTGGGAGACTATTATCTTTCATTTGGTTCTGGCAATACCCTGTTGCATGACGTTTGCCTTCATTTCTCACCACTGCCTCAGCTTCCTCATCTGTAATATGGGGATACAAACCTCTACCTCTTTAAAGTGCCTTGTGAACTACCAATGAAGAAAAAAAAAATATTAAAAATTAGGCTACTATAGACAGAAATCCATTATTTTGGGGAGCTATGTATGTCTACATTATCTTCTCTGCTAACAGCAGAGTTTAATACAGCTTACTTTCCACACCACTAGTGTTAGTTTTCTCCCCAAACCAAGTAGGGGGGTATCACAGTGTGGGGTATCACCAAGTTCCAGTATTTAAAGGGTGGCTACAAAGAAGATAGCGACACCCTTTTTACAAGCAGTCACATGGAAAAAGACCATGGAATTTGTTAAAGTTGGAAGGGACCTCTAGAGATCATTTAGTCCAACTCCCCTACTGGACTGCCTAGAGCACAGTACTCAGGACTGCATCCAGGCACATCTTAGAGGTCTCCAGAGAAGGGGACTCACAACCTCCCTGGGCAGCCTGTTCCAGTGCTCTGTCACCCTCACCATAAAGAAGTTTTTCCTCATATTTGAATGGAACTTCCTATGTACCGGCTGTGGGGTAATGGGTACAAGTTACTCCTGGGGAAACAAGGGGAAAATTTTTCACAGTGAGAACAATCAGCCAATGGAATAATCTCTCAGGGAAGTAGTGGATTCCCCAAGATTGGACACTTTGCAGACTCTGCTGGACAGGATAGTGGGCTTTCTTGTCTAGACCATGATTTTGACAAGGTAGATTGAACTAGATGATCCCTAAAGTCCCCTCCAACCTGGTATTTTCTGATTAACTAATACTTGATAGCCTGATCACTGTTTACCGTTTTAGAAAAGGAAATGGAGATGTTCTTTTACCACGGGTGATGTCCTTTGAGTAAAGTGATGTTTATCACAGCTAACAGTTACAACTGTCACTGCCTGTATGGGCTCCTTCTTTGTAGGTCCAAAGCACTGCATTTACCAATGCACTGTGGAGGGCAAAAGCCACTTAAATTCACTTGTGTGCAAACTTCATTAGCTTAGAAGCAGTGCCACGGAATGGTAATCTTATGTGGCTAAGTTAATTTAACTAATCTTAAGTTACCGATTTCCATTTAGGTAAGTACAGCTGTAAATTCTAAGAAACTTACTAACGCTTTTGTAAGTCATCATCACACTTTTCACACAGCATATTTAACACTTGAATCTTAAGATGGAGGAATAAAGAGCACACAAATCCCTACTTAATGGCAAAAGGAAAATTATTTTTATGAAACAAAAGTAATTTCCAACCTACTGGGCATTTCTCGGGTCTCTTCCATGATAACCCTAACTCCTGAGCAACAAAGACCCCCAAAGTCTTAGTACATAGACTGAGAAAATCATGGGACCACACACACAAAAAATCTGATGTAGGCAATAGCAGAGAAAAGAGAGAACCATCTGACAAAAGAAGTTTTGAAAACTAGAGATTCTATGCTGGCTCCGACACAGCCTTCAATAAGGTCAGTCATCATCCCGTACATCCAGGTACTTTCATGAAGGATTAAGGTGACATCATAAAAAATGCTAGAGATACTTTAGTTCAGCTTTTGGCATTACTACTTATGCCTCTTAGAAACTGCATTAAGAGCTTGCCCTCAGCAATATCCTGTAGCACAGGCTCTGCAGATCAAGATTTGCCCTTAAATTCTCAGGCCAGATATGACAAACCCTCAATTTCTACAGAAGCTCCCCTGTAAAATTTGTGTTTCTGTCAAAATTTTCCCTTGTGTTATCTATGACAAAGGTAATATGGGAGTATAGTTTTTAGTGAGGGGGGGAAGCTTAAGGAAGGTAACTGCTGAGTTTGCGATTCATTTTTTACCTTGAAAATTGAGTAAGGGATACAACTGACCTTTGCCTTGCTACGACTCCAAAAAAAATTCAGGAGAACAGATTTGCATCTCAGAAAACTGTCAACTTCCTTGTTAATAGCTTTCTGAACTTACTATCCACTACCCAAAATAAACACGCAGAGGACTGCTGAAAGGGAAAGCTCCTTCCCTGACGCCAAAATTCTTCCTCTAACTCCATGAGGTGCCAGAATGTTACTTATCACAAGGGTGCCTGCCGTGCTGCACACAACTGGAACAGCAAAAAGCTGTAAAGAATGTACTCATTTACAGTTAATGATAAAGTATTCATTTACACAACAAAAACATTGTATAAATAGGGCTGTGGCAACAACAGGCTATATGTTTCCTCTGTACTCAATGTTTTGGTGACCATGTCCAGATATCAGCTTCCAAATTAAAAATCACACAATACTTATTTTTTTCTTTATTGCAGAGCTGGTAGCACAACTCCACATAGCAGCTCTAATGAGCAACCTTAAGCAGAATTGCGGAACAGAGGCAATGATATTCTTCTAATCTTTTATTCTTAAGCATTCATATGTTTGGATGGGTCAAAACAAAAGCATCCCCACAAAAAAAAAAAAAAAAAAAAAAAAAAAATTGAAAATAATTAGCTCTCTAGTACTGCTGCGTCCCTGCTCATAACTTGTGAACACTGACTAGCAGCAATAAAAAATATAATACGTGAAAAGTTAAAAGTATGTACCAGCCTGAATTTACAGATAATGTAAAAGTTATTTCACTCTATTACAACAGTACTAAAGTGGCATTAGATCTCGTGTGAGAAGCAAAGGCTACAATAAGAAAATCAATATTTATTAGACTGATACATGAGTTTAAAATCCACAAAGTCACACCAATAAAATTAACATGAACACAATATTTTAAGATATTTAAAATTTTTTTAGGACAGAGAATATTTGTTCCAAAGAACATTTAGAAGAAAAACATAAGGTCTGAAACTGACCTTCACTCTTTTTGGTGAGTTCGTCAGAATTAAAGAAATACAGGATGTTGAGCCAAAATAATAACTTTAATGAAAGAATCTGAAGATAGCTTTGCTTTTGATCCCAGTGAAAATGAAATACTGAAAACAATCCATCTGTACTGCACTGGCAGTCCAATCAGTCAGTATCATTAACCTAATCAAGCATCATATTTGAAGCATTAAATGCTTCAGTTTCTGAAGTATTTTTCTGCAAGTCTCCGAGTCCATTCTGGAGCAGACAGCGAGGTTAAACACGGTCAGTGTCACTGGCTTCTGCTGCTTGAGAGAACTGGCAACAGCCTTACTGTCAGGTCAAGTGTTTGTCACTTTTAGAAAAGCCTCCACTTATGCAATGATAAGTTACAGTGCTTTTATGACAGTATTAAGACAGCAGGTATGTTGCTATAGTCCACTAACAGAATAAATATGTTCATTAATACTGGTTATAACCACTAAACAGAAAAAAAATTAATGACATATTAATTTTTTTCAGGTGTGTAACACCTTTGGAAAGGAGATATTCTTCCATAAAGCCACTGATGCAATGTAAGTCCCAATGACTGAAAGAAGGTATCCCTTCGTCAAAGCAGCCACCGGGTTTCCAGCTTTTGTATGGATATTGCCTTCCTCTGTGATCAACTAACTACACCAATTGTTCTGAGCACCTGAACAGGTTCAATCTTAACATAGAAACACAAAGCTCTTGATGTTGAATATATGAAAGATAGCATCAGTCCCAGAAGTATACAGGTTAGAGAAAACAAGCTGATTATTTGGTTAAGATAGAGTTCAAGAAAAATTACACCCTACTTTAAAGACTTTATATGAATACAGAAATAGTGTTCTCTTCCACCCTCCTGGAAGAAAATCACAGGAGTGAGACCTCCATAACAGCATGCCAGAGGTTCAGCACGGGGAATTTTATGAACCTCAGGTTAAAGTCTGTATAACAGTCTTCAAAAAGACCTAGGAATTGAATTCTTTGCGAGAAACTTCAACACTGTGGTACAAACATTGATGATCTTACTACATGAAGATGGTGATGGTGGTGTGCCAGTTCTACAGCTAGACCTTGAGCAAGACTGGGCAGAAAAGAAATCTTCCTTTCTTGGTAGTCCAGAATCCACCCTTGGGTGTATGGACTACTTAAAGAAGATGAAGCAGATGTACAGAATAAATTGTAAGGCTAGCCAGCTTCACTGATAACAGTGTTCTGTAGAAAATGTATTACTTAAAAATGCATCCTTCAGAAGAAGGCCTCTGCCAGCCACCGTGTGATGTATAATACAATACAAAACTCTTACAGAATTTTGTATTAGCTGATATGAAACCAAGTTCTTTAAATCTGCCAAGTCCCACATAAGCTTCAGTTCTACCACAAACACTACAGTCCTCTCAAGAACCCTACAATCAAAGCAGCAACATGTTAGTCACCTCATTTCAGGACCAGGTTACTCTGACAAGCCAGGATACCATGAAGCAACCAAACACGTGCAGTATAAAAAACAGCCTTGACAATGCACAGCAGGCATCCTTATTTATGGCTGGTTTATTTGGAATAAGCCAACTACATAATGCCCTTCGCTAATTCAGACTTGCATCATAGTCTGAATATTGTCTGCATGTGGCGACCTCTGAGAAGTCATCTACAGTGATACGAATATTGGTACTGAGTCATTTAATTGCTAGAGCAATTATCACAGCCAGAATTGACATGCAAGTCACCATCCTGAAATCAAGGCTAACAGCACTCAGCTTCTAAATCCACGATGGAGTGTCATCTTCCTTCTGCTCAGAAGGAACGACTACCAGCTGTGGGAAAACTGCTTGTACAGCACCAAGCATCACCAGGAGTCCAGTTCCTGCCAGCACTGGCCAATGAAAACAGACATTGGAAAAAAATATGGCTCCAGGGTAAAAGGAGATCACAGGACACCGTGGGAGAAGGGGGGATGGAAATAAGATAAAATTAAAACTTCAGGTAAGCATCTACAGAACTGAGGCATCTAAACACTGACGGACCTAGTGTACGTAGAAGACAGAACTGAAAAGGTTCCTCAGGTCGCACTTTTACAACCCACACAGAATCAATGACTAAGGTGAGAGACCAAAACAGACAGAGCACGTGATGATTAAACTACCATTAGTTATGCTACTTCACACTCTAGGACTGTCTCTGGAGCTCAAGAGGAAAACAAATTGTTGTGTCTGAACTGACAGAAAACTGCTAAAACACTCCAAAACACAGCTGCAGGGAAGATTCCAAGAGACCTCTCAGCACATCCCTGCAGTCTCTGAAGATGCACAGAACTTTTTTTTCTTTTTTCTTTTAAGACAAGACATACAAAACTTACAAACTACTCATCAGAAAAGAAAGCTCTAGACAAGAATTCATTTTCTTGGTAGTTCAGTGCTCTGTAATGAAGTAGAGTGAAACACAACAACCTATAAGGTCACCCCTGCTGTACCTAATGCAGTCTGTAGAAGCACAACTACAAATTTGCCAGATCTCCTTACCAGGAGGCAAAATAACTTTTCTTTTTCTCCTGAAATCGGAGAAGAAGATTGGGAACCTTGTGAGCTTGTGTTCACAGAATGTCAGATGCACTTGATAATTTGTCCGTGGCAGTACCTTGTTACATACACAGGTGCACTTTCATCTGCTGGAAAACCTAGTCAGCTGCATTTTCTCAGATTTCTAACACCAATTCTAGGAGCAGAGAGGCAAGAATAAATTTTATTGCTAGCAGGAAAATCAGGCTTGACTCTGGTGTCATGTTAAAGAGGACAGTTATGAGAGCAGCAGGAGAGTTCACCCTTATTCTGTGATGTACATGGAATTGTAGAACGGTTAGAGCTGGAAGGGACATCAAAGATGATTGAGTTCCAACCCCCCTGCCGTGGGCAGGGACACCCCTCACTAGACTAGGTTGCTCAAAGCCCCATCCAGCCTGGCCTTGAACACTTCCAGGGATGGGGCATCCACAGCTTCTCTGGGCAACCTGTTCCAGTGCCTCCCCGCTCTCACAGGAAAGAATTTCTTCCTAAGATCTAATCTAAATCTCCCCCTTCCAATTTAAAACCATTACCCTTTGTCCTATCACTACACTTCCTGACAGGCTACTGGCAACACTAGAAGAGATAGCTCACTTCCATCTCCCCATCCCCAGCACTAAAACAGCTTTTGTCTCCTGGTAGCTTTCACTGCTTTTACAAATATTAGTAACTAGTATTGTGGGCACTTTCTGAATCTGATGGCAAGTGGTACAAGCAGAATGCACACTTGCACAGAGCAACTCCCTCTCTCCTCCCAAAACAACACAAATTGGGTAAGGACAACCCTACCCATACCATCCATTAGGAACCGTATTTACACCATTCTATTCCCAAAAGCATAAAAATTAATTTGGGCAAGCACTGGTTAGCATTACCCAAACCTGTGCCAGGAAGCACGCCAACAAATAAAATGCCATGATCAGTCACAGAACAGTGCCTCAGTTCATGCTACTGCCCTACTTCTTTTTGTTAGCATCAAATTGTTAGCACAGCTGGCTGACAGTCCAGAGGTTAAAGAAAGGACAAGATGCATCGTTCTGCCACTAAGCGTCAATGTACCCTACGTGGGCGTCTCACATTTTGAGCCTGTCAGTTCTGGTTGTTGGGCAGAGAAAGGTATGGTCCAGGCAGGTATGGCCAGTGTGAGGGATGGACCCTTTGGTTACACAGCATGAAGCTTGGAGCAGCAGCAGGAACACTTGTTCAGTAAGAAACCCTCACCTAAATGATATGAACAGAGGGCAGAGAAACAGACAGGATTTTTTGCTTACAAGCAGCAAAGGCCAGAAATGTTCAAAGAAATTGTTAAGGAAGAGTCTCAATAAAAAACTGAAGCACTGAGAGACCACGTAAATGACATAAAAAGATGAAGTGAAAACCATGACATGGAATAAGATCTACATCTCCTAAAGAAACATTCAGCATCAAATCCATCTCCATTCATCCTATCAAATAAAACTCTAATACACCTAGGTGTGTTGCATCTTCATATATGGTTGAACTAAAGCAAGGAAGGGCATGCTCTGTGCAGATACAGACCTAGTAACAGTCTCCTGAGTATATAAATACAGGCACCTGAATAGGATTTGGACAAATCTCTCCAAGACAAAACTAAAATGAATTATTTTTTAAAAAATAAGTGTTTTGTTGAATCACTACTGAGTTCTAGAGATCGAGTGTAACCAGCATTTTCTGTTGCAATGACACTTTTGTATAGTTTTAAAGTTCCAGCCACACAAACTGAGAACAGTGCTAACAGTACAGCACACCTGAAAAGGCTAACATTGTTCAAGAAAGAAATTACAAAACATATTGTATGGCTAAAAAATACTAGTTGATATGAAATTGCACAAAATTAAGCCCCAAGTCCATATTTTTTGAAACACTGAATTGCCAGGTTACTAAAAATATAAATACTAGTAATTATGTATGCCCAGTTATAAAAAAAAATTCATACCTGAGATACTCTTAGTTACAGACAAAAAGCAAATAAAGAAAAAAAAAAAAGTCCTGCATTTTGTTTATTAGAATCTACTGCTTCCTTCTTTGAAAAAACAAAGGGAAGCTTTTGCCTGTGGTATTGCACGGAACACATACCACTACAGGATGTTCATAGTTTTCTTCCTCTTTTCAGTTAACCACAAAAATCAAGCAGAGTTTTACAGAAAGGAGTCCATTTGGATGCCTTTGTGTATATTTAGTGTCATAAGCCAAGTGATGTTTCTATTTGCTTTGGCTGACTGAGGGGGAGCAAAGGAAAAAAATGTCTACTTACAGAGAACGACCACATCTTAGCTGTGCTCAGAGAGAGCTGTTACATGGTTAGAGGAGCAGGAAATAACTTACAGTTCACTCAAAGCAAGACTAAGCAATTCTGTGGTTTCAGATCTGAGCCTGTAGAGTTGCTGAAGCTGTATCTTCCAGTATAGTTTCTTAATATAGCAGCTTACAAACTGGAGAGTCTGGTCCTCCCTGGAGAAGCAGCAGTCAAGGGTGGAGCTGTGCAAGAAGCCCAAGGAATATCACACTCCAGTTTTTGCTTGCGCCTCTCTTACCCACCAAAGCTTCTCTTTTCTATAGCAACATGAACAATGACTTTGGTACAGTGAAGGTGAGATAGAAGTGTCTAATGGCCATATCTCAGGCTGAAGTGCACTCTATGTAAGCAGCACCAAACAGCTGGTTGGCAGGGATACTCTCCTCATCTCTTTCCTCACAAAATGCTCTGTTGTGTTAGAAGAACACAAACTATATCTATCCCAGCATTAGGTATGGGGAGGATTACCTGTTTCATGTGATACTAAGTTCATCAGCAAGAATGAAGCACTTGTGGAACTGGGAAGTAGAGCTGTATAGGAGTGGGGGGACAAACGGTGAGGAAGAAAGACACTTCTATCTGGAGATTTTTGCACAAATTATGGACGCGGGAGCTGAAGGGAGAAAGGAAGAGTCCAGAAACACTTGAGGTACAAGAGGGAAAGAGGAAATAAGGGGAGAAAACTTTTGCTGGGACAGAAAGACAGAAAATTTGTTAAATTAATTAATTAAAAAAACTAAAGGGCATGTGTGATAAAAAGAGTGCAAGGAGACCCCAATGAAAGCTGAGACACAAAATTCAGAGGAAAGAGGTCACTATGCAGGACTTTAAAGCTAATCAGCAAGACTGCACTTAAAAAGGCAGTAGCAGTTAAATTGATCCCTAATACTCATTACCAACTGTAAAGCAATCTGCTGTATAAAAATCTTAAAGCTTTATTTTCTATATAGAAACTAAGATTCTTTTTAAGTCAATAAGTTATTGCTTCTGATACAACCTTCTTACTTAATTTTGTATAACCTCTCTTAATTTTCTTTATCCCCAACACAGAAATATATTAAGACAGCAAATTAACACAAATTTCTTTTGCTTTCTACAAATCACAAACAGCTAAATAAATCCTTTGGCTGCTATACTGAGGGGGGAAAGAAAGCGTTTACAATTTAATGCCAAATTCCTCTATTCGAATATTCTTCTTGTTCTTCAGCCTAGATAGCAAGACAACTACTAGGCCTTGCTACTAAATACTTAGAGAATGCCTTTTAGGAATCTGTATTTTTAACTTAACCTTACTTGTAAATAATCGCACCAAGTGCTGTCTGACTTTTGAGAAAAGTATCTTTGATAACACCTGAAGTAAATGCACTTCTAAAAAGTTTTTGCTGTCTTCAACTCAAGAGTTGTTTTTCCATAATTTAGAGGTCAAATGACGCAATACAATTTTCTTAGCTTTCCAAAGAGGAGAGAGCCACATTTTCTTTCGTTAGGCCAGTGTTTCTCAGATTGCAGGCATAGTACCCCTGCATACAAAATATGCTTGGTGAGCAGAGATATATTCCCATATAACTATACTGCTGCACAGCTGCTAATTAACACAGGGTGATAAAGGCAAAATAGCACATTCACTTTGAAGGGAAATTAGATGAATGCAGGGGAACTCTGAATTACACATGAAGTTCTGAAGGGGAAATTGGTGTGTGAAACCATCTTACAGAAATGGAAACACTTAAGACCTCGATTAGCAAGCCTTTATGTGATCTTTCAGCTTTAAGCTAGACACACTGGAGAACTGGAAAATGCATTAACACTGTTTCTCAGCAAACTTAAAAGAAAAAAAGGCTGCCTTAGAGTGAGGATTTTAAGGCTAGTCAAATAAACAGTACAGGGAAAATAATTTCAACAAGGTGGGGATGCATGAAAGCAAGTGCCCAAACTGAGCTGCAATCTGCAAATGTGCCAGTATGTTGGAGAGCTCTGTGGCAACAGCTTCCTTGCCAGCAATAATCTCCACAGAACACTAAGTCTACAGGAACTGAGTAATTCATTTAATGAACTTCTTCCAGAATCATATATTCTTAACACAGGCACTCTAATTTAAGATGCCAAATGTGTCACTCACTGCATAAACACAAGGAGGTGTGAGGAAAATTGTCTACCTTTAGCTCACGGGCAGCTGAAAATACACTATTGAATTTGAAGAATTAAGCAAGCAATCAGCTTTCCAAGAAAGTGTTTCAGTGACTGTTTGCGTGACATCTCTTCTTTTTCCATTTGGCCCTTATAAGGCATTACTCCTGTCGTGAGGAGATCACAGTACATATGAGGATATTAGAATTTAACTAGAACAGTCCCTGAAGGTAACTGTATACCCACTGTGCCCACTTTATTGTTTATCCAGGCATAAACAACATGTCTGGAAGCCCTACCCAAGCAACTACATTGAGAGACAAAACTATCTTGTACAGCATCTGACTGAGTAGAATGGTACCACCCTGCTGGAGCGGTCTGTTTAAAACCACCCATGAAGATACACTTCTAGTTCCACTAAATCTACTTTGCATGATTTACTGTTACAAGGAAAACAAACTAGCCAATAAAAAAAAAAAAATAAATCCCTCTGTGCCCAAACAACATACAATGCCAACCTTTCTTGAGGAAATTGTACCCTAACATACCAATAAGCAACTCTGTCTAGTGCCCATGACACACTTTTGTTACTTCCTATGTTTTATTATCTGGGTATTAGGTCATGAAACCGTAAGTCTCCTGCACTACACTAAATTTTATTTCTGTACTGCAGATTCCTCAAGAGACGAGCCTATGAAACACTTTCTGGAAGAGAGGACAGCATAAATCTTACCAGTCCGCATTAAGTGAACAGCAAACTTCCTTTGACAAACCAAGCACTTAAAAGCTCAGCAAATCCCACCTCCTCTCCAGACAGCTCTGCCTAAAAAAGGTCAATGAAAGAACCAAACTTTCTGTCATGTTGGTTAACAAAGTTCTGCAAAGTTCCTAGGTGATGCTCGCTCATCATACTCTAACTTCAAGTCTTCATTGTGTTCCAGCACTAAGCCGCCAGTGGCAATTGCTGGCACCCACAGCCACTACTTGCCAATGACAGCAGTAAACAAGTTCTTGATTCCTGCACTACTAGAGACACTAACAGTAGAGCACTAAAGGTCACAAGAAGCTCTACAGACACGACAGGGAAGTTTTTTCAGGCAGAAATACCAGAACTCCACTGAAAAAAGATTCAAGATGTGAAGTTAGAACGTTCTCCATTATTACCTTTTTACCCTGAAATTGCATGGTCCAAGATGGAGCTTACACACTCTACTTGCTACAAATTGGGCTTACACTAAACCCTCGAGAACCTCAGAAGAAATATTCATAGAGGAAACATTCCAGTGACAACATTCAATTAGATATTTACAAACAGATAATGCAGAGAAATCACATCAATTCTTCATTAGAAGAGGAAAAAAATAATCTTTTCCATTTACTTATTTGCATGAAATAGTAAACTCCACCTTTATCTTTTAACAAGAAACTACCTCTTCATTAGGTGTCCTCCTAAACAAGTGGTATCTAGACATCTTGGAGGATATCTTGTAGTCAAAACATGTCTGTTCTTCTGAATCCTACAACCTTACACTCTTCTAAATTCCTCCACCTGATTCTTTGCTGCAAAGAGCTGATAAGTTACAACACAACAGCTTGTGACTACAAATTGTTTTCATCCTGTTGCGTCTGAATCTACAGGATTCCACAGGACGTTATCAGGAGCATGAGTATATATACTTGACCAGCTAATTAACCACAGAGATGCTACAAGACTTTTGATGCTTGACTACCTCCAAAATGGAGAATAATAAATAGCCTTAATAGAACGTGGTACTTGTTCCAGGACTGTATCACTAGATCACCTTCTGTTTAGCAACACGTAACACTTCAAAAAAGAGATACACAGTGACTGAAATGTGTAGCAGGACTCATCTTGCATGTCAAAACACAAATTTACATGTCTAGCACATGAGCTACAAGCGTGGACAGGAGAGATGTAACCACTACAGTCACTGAAGCAAAGACATAAATCTAGCTGATAATTTTAAGTTCCTCTTTTAAGTTAAGTTGAACTGGAGATTTAGGCAACAGCCAGTGATGTCTACTGACAACAGTGGGATTTTAACACCCAAATTTCTGTCTCTTACTCCTGAACTGAACCCAACACTCTGAATTGATGCTTTGTCTCAAATACGTATAGCTATGCAATGTAATAACTTGCAGAGTGCCCATGTGTGGTCTCAAAACATTTCTCATCCATGGGCAAATAACCCATTTACAACAAGTGCACTACCTTTTAATAGCAGCTATGAGGAAAACAAGCCTGAGGGATACTTTAGGGTAAGTAACCCTCCTGTAGATATATGGAGGCAGTCTGAAGATCATGGCTAAACCACTTGCTTTGGAGAGCCTGATGTGTCTCATTCCTGTGAAAATCAGTTCCGTAGGTCCAGGTTTGATTCAGAGGAACTGTCAAAATCCAATGTAATTCCCTCTCAGCAAGATTATTGCTGACCTCTTGTTTAGGCAAGTGACTCCAGGGGATACTAGTGAGGCATCTGAAGATGCAACATGTCTATTGATAGACCAGAACAGACCTCAAAAGAAATCCAGATGTAACTCTCAATATTATTCTGTTCCACAAGACCCTATCCATTACACTTTGTCTTTTTCCTCTGTATCTCATTTAAAAACACATGTGAAGATGAGATAACCACCACTGAACTGATGACTCAGTTCTTCCTATCTGCTCAAGGGACAACTCCTTTTCAAACTACAATCTCAACCTTCTCTGGATGTACAGATTGCAGCATAAACTCAAACTGAAGAGTCCCAACACTTCTCAGCCACGTAAGCCATTACTGAGACCTGTAGTCCACCTTCAAGTCTTAGTTCTTAGCATTTTTGTATGCACAAGTAATCTCGCAAATCTTTCTTGATAAAACCTTTACTTCTTATCAATTAAGAGCTATTAAAACAACAACAACAAAAACCTGAATGGCATTTATCTCAACCATTACTGTAATTTGTCCTTTGGCTCTGACATACAATTTTATTCTGGTCACATGCACTTTAAAAGCAGCCAAAAGAGTTTTCTTAGTTTACTGTTGCGTCACTTATCTTTTTGCATTCTTTACCAGTTCCTGTTTACCATATCAACCATAACAAGATTCCTAGCTTTACTCAATACACTTTATCCATAGTGCTGAGAGCCGCTTTTAAGCAGTTTAAAATATCTATACTCCATTACCTACTTCTAATGCTGTCAAGAACACACTTACTATGTTTTCTTTCCTAAGGCCTCTCACAAATACAGAATTATTTCTACAGAGTAAGCTAGATTTTTCATCTATGACATTACAGACCAATATTAATCACAGAAATTATAAAAGAACCTTCTTTTTAAAAAAATTATTAATGGAACACCTAGCATTTGCTTTTCCTTACAAAACTCATTCTTACTTCTTTTGACAAAAATAAAGTGACTGACTTATAACTAATCCAATTTTAAGCAAAATCTTCCAAGTTGGGCATAACCATGAAAATATTTAATTAATTTGCACTAAAGTAATCTCATAGCTCACCTTTGCGTAAGTGTATAGAGACTTTTATTTCCACATTAGGATAAAAGAAGTTGAAAAGTTTCTACATATAGTAAATTTTATACCTGACCTAGATAATAAGTGTCATGTACCTAAATGAAAATTAGTTATATGCCTATGTAACAATAAAAGTCCTAAAAGGCTACCTTATCCTGCATAGTAACTGCAAGCAGTCCTACATTTGGATTCATATTTCAATAAAATTAACTATAGCTGCAGCTTTAACTATTGGCCAGTGACTTGGTTTTGAAAACCTCACCTGTCATGGGCAAAGGTATTTTAACTGCTTATAAATTCAGATAAGCATTTTAGAGCTCAGCAAGCAGTGTGGGGGAAAGGAAGTAAAAAATAAAATAAAATAATCAGTACCCTTCTGTATGTATGTTTGCCTACTAGTTAATGAGATTCCCAAAGTATCAGCAGTAGTCCAGAAGATGGTATAATGTTATCAGCCTCAGCAATACACACAGACTGATGGCTCTCCACCACTTCCCCTGCTCACAGGTAACCCTTAAGTAATGATGACTGGTAAACATAAGATGCCACTGAAATTATGTCAGTAATGGAATTCGTAGGTTGCGAGTACTCAATCAAAATTAAGCTACTTGATAAATTCCTGTGCTTTCCCTTAGAACAAAAATAGAGTAGCTGAATCCTCAATGTTATTTCAAAGTAGCTGCCTTGTTATCAGTGAAACACAGTCAACAGAAAGATTGTTGAAATAAATCAGGTCCAGAGAGCCACATGCTTTCTTAACCAAGCCCCTCAGGACTGATACCAGCACTAAGCTCTCCATAACAGCACTATAAACTATTACTACAAAAAGAGTATCCAAGATTATAGTTTTATGTCTCAACTGTTCCTCCAGCATTCATTTCACTAATAACAAACACAAGGTCAAGTCAAACATAACCTAAAATTGTGTTGATACGGTAGATGCACATCACACCCACATCCATGCCCCATACTGTCAGAAACGCCACCTATAGTGGCCAGGTAGCACAGACAATTGAGCTGACAGGAAAGCAAGCTCGTAGCATCCTCTGAAACTCACAAGATTTTTCCTTTCTTAAAAAGTAGCATTTACAGTCTGAAGTTTCACTAGTGAATAATTTAAACATGGATATTATGAGATCAAATATCACGTACATTACAGAAAAAAAATTAATCAGCATAGCATGCCAACATTAAGTCAGACTAGAAGGTCAAGAGTACCAAGAGTACTATTGGGCTCTGTCAGACAGACACTGTGGATTCAAATTAGACAGCTGAAGCTGTTACCATCTCCAGGTGCCCATTCCACTTCTCTGATAGACATTGCCCTCTAAGGGACACAGATGATGGATCTACTCATGAATTAGTTCCTGAATTGTCACCAGTTTTGGCTCATGTCACAGTAAGCTAGAAAGATCCTGGTGAACTATCTCTAGAGCTTCAACGCTCAAGTCCTCAAGACCCTCAATTATAGTGAGATGAGTCTATGCTTAACCTAGAGAGCTTATAGGGCTGAGAGAAAATGGGAAGAGAACAGGCCACAATTAGAAGCAGCTCAATTGGAAAGTCACCGGAGATTCAGTGAAAATGCCAAGAATGTGTAGTTTCAAGGAAAATACAATGCAAGTCATGTCTATGTAGCTATCAACAAATCGCATAACACCCAGACACCGTGAAGATATTTACCTCCAAACGCTGCTTCCAATGTGCTATTTATGCAGAAAAGTTGAGAACCTGAGTAGGTGAGTGTTACAGCCAAGTGTAACAAAAACTGAAAGCGTGTTCACTTGACAAGAAAATCCAAGTTATAGAAAAAAAACTGGAAATCAACTTACACACAAAAAAATCACGCATTATTTTTTAAATTTAGAGAAGTTTTTTAATAGTTTTTGCAAGAGAGCTAAAGATTTGAAACATCTGACTAAAAGTAGTTTGATTAATTGAAGGTGTTTTTAAACAAGTCTATTATTTTTCAAAAAACATGCTTTACAGTCACACCTTCTGACCCATTTAACTTAGTTACTGTGACAGCATCTTATTTAACCCACCCCAATGTAAATATCATCTACTTCCTGTTCAGTTACTACATCTTATGCTTTCCTCGCAACAGTCAGTTTGATCAACAGTGCCATTTCAAAGTCCAAAGAGTTATGTGGAACCATTAAGACTGCACGGATATCCTGCTTTAAGTCACAGCTTAAGTTTATGGAATACCCTTCATAGCGTTACAGCAATACACAGAGCGACTGACACTAGTACACTAGACAGTGGACACAAAGCATCAGAACACAGCCAGGTGACATAATTTTCAACGGCTTCCAAATGTTTGGCGTTTTTTTAAAAAAGAAGCTTTTTCTTTCTCATTTTTTCCCCACAAAATATATTTTTTTTCCTAAAAGCTACTTCTTTTCTAAAGAAAGTGTTCAACTTCCTTTTCTAAAGAAAGCGTTCAAGGCTTCAAGTAGTTCTTTAATACAGATAAGTATAGCTTTAATACAGTTCTACATTAACGTGGTTGAAGGTACTCTGAAAACAAATAACTTGCCAACATACCTGACAACACGTTTAATACAAGGTTTTTTCTTTTAACCATTTTGTTGCCACTATATATATATATAGGTGAGAACACGAAAAGATGCAGTATTTGAGTCTCAGCTGAGTACATGAGCCTGCTGCTTAGGCTAAGAGAAGCACAGACCAAACCCAAGACAGGCCTAGCACCGACACGATCTTTCCTACAACCTGCGGTTCCGCAGGTGCACCTGGGGCTCGTCCCAGCCTCCCCGAGCACTGGACCTTTTCCACCCAGCCCCGCGGCTGCTCCCCGGCTGCCCAGTTGCCCCTGCAGAGCAGTGCTAAGCCCCACCGGGAGCTCGGCGCCGACGGTCGGGATGGGGGGGAGCGGAAGGACAGAGTCCCCCAGGCGCTCTGGGAGCCCCCGCCCCGGTGCGCAGGGC